>JAVHLU010001330.1:0-32567 GCA_036785755.1 Colletotrichum ledebouriae | reverse complement strand
TACCTAGGACTTTATAGATAAGGATAAGGAAGAGGGAGAGGTATAAGGCCCTACTTATAATAGTAGAGCTTCTTATACTTCTAGCTATAAGAACCTCTTAGGAAAGACCTCTTTAGTTAAGGAGTTACTTCTTATATAGTAGCGTTTACCTTACTAGAAGGTCGACCTTTTAGGTTAAGGAGCTATCTCGTATAGTAGCTTTTCTAGGCTACGAGAGCCTTAGTAGCCTATTTAGCTCTAATATAATTAGCCCTAGTATAGCGCGCGTCTAACTTTATATAGTAGTATTTAGAGGGTTTACTTATAAGTAATAGGAACGTATAGGGTTCCTATATTATTTTCCTTAACTAATAGAGGGTATAAGTTAAAATACCTATATAGTATTTCCCGAATTATACTTACAAACTAGGTGAATTTATTATAGTCTTTTTGCGAAGGGGCTGCGGCGTAATTCCGAACTTAATATAATTATAACTCTCCTAACTATAGCTATACTTATATATACTCTACTAAATAGCCTCACGATCTTTAACTTTATATTAATAATAACGTAGTTTTTAATTATTTAAACTATAAAACTATCGACTTTTCCTCTCGCGTACTACTTATGCTACTAATACTACCTCTATTACTGCTTCGTCTGCTAGTAGTCCTCTTATTTAATTAGGTTAGCTAACGCCTTCGTAGCTATACTATTATTAGTAACGCTCTCTCTATATTAAAGCAGTCGGTATAAGCTATACTTAGTAACGTTTAAGCCCTAAGGGGCTTAGGCTACCTCTACCTTAATAGTGCGGAGGACCTGCTTAAAGAAGAGCTACTCTATAGAGTATATAATAACCTACCTAGCTTCTACTACTAAGCCTACTTACTTAGCTATAATATAATAATAAGTATTCCCTCTTAGGGTATTAATAAGAGCCCTTTTAAGGGCTATATTAATAATATACTCTTTATATATAATAGAGTAGTTAAAAAGGAGTAGATTCTATTAATTATATTAATATTAAACTTTCTAATAAGCTCTTATATATTCTTAGTATTAAAAAGTATACCTCGCGTAGGCTTAGTGTTTTTATATATAAGGTTTAGTATTAATATAGTTAAGGGATAAGGATAAGGAAGAGGGAGAGGTATAAGGCCTTACTTATAGTAATAGAGCCTCTTATACTTCTAGCTATAAGAACCTCTTAGGAAAGATCTCTTTAGTTAAGGAGTTATTTTATATAGTAGCTTTTATAGTACCTTGCTAGAAGGTTAACCTTTTAAATTAAGGAGTTATCTTATATAATAGCCTTTACTCTACTAGAAGGTCGACCTTTTAGGCTAAGGAGTTGTCTTATATAGTAGCCTTTATAGTATTTTACTAGAAGGTTTAGCGAGGGTATTACTATAAGAGCCTTAGTAGCCCGTTTAGCTCTAATATAATTAGCCCTAGTATAGCGTATACCCGACTTTATATAAGGGTTTACTTATAAGTAATAGGAATATATAAGGTTCTTATATTATTTTCCTTAACTAGTAGAGGGTATAAGTTAAAATACTTATATAGTATTTCCTAAATTATACCTACGAACTAGGTGAATTTATTATAGTCTTTTTGCAAAGGGGCTGCGGCATAATTCCGAACTTAATAATATTATTTAAGTTAATATACTTTTATAATCCTCTTAACTTAAGTTTATATTAGATTTAATCCTATTAGAGGGGCTAAATACTTAGACTATATAATTCTAATAAAAGGCTAGAGGCTCTAGAGGCTCTAGAGGTATTAATACGTATAAGCTTATTATAGGTTTATATATTAATAATATATACGTCGGTTTAATCCTATAGATTTATCTAGATAGCTTTAATCAATATTATATATAAAAACTAGACTATTAATTATTAAATTATATAATATAAGGTATAAAAGTACCTAAAAGTTAATATATAATTATTATAAAACCTCTATATATAGATCTAAATAGAATTAATACTTAAAACTAGCTAAAGTAGATATTACCCGATTTAGGCTAAATTTCGCGCTGCTTTTGCACGTATATTATACTCTACTACGCGCGCCTAAGGGGTCGATTTAATACTTAATAAGTATTACTACGTGTTAAATCGAACCCCTAGGCGCGCGCAGTAGAGCATAATATATATATAAAAGTAGCGCGAAATCTAGCCTAAATTAATTAATATCTACTTTAGCTAGTTTAAAGTAGAAATCCCGCCTAGATCTATATATAGAGATTTTAAGATAGTTATATATTAACTTTTAGTAACCTTTATACCCGATATGATATAATTTAATAATTAATAATCTAATTTTCATATATAGTACTAATCAAAGCTATTTAGATGAATCTATCTTATCAAATTTACTTATATATTATTAATATATAAACCTATAGTAAGCCTACTTTTAATAACGCCTCTAGAGCCTCTAGCTTCTTATTAGGACTCTAGAGACTAGGTAATTAGCCCCTCTAGTAAGACGAAACTTAATATAAGCTTAAGTTAATAAGGCTATAGGAGTATATTAACTTAGATAATATTAAAAAAGAGGATCTTAAAGCTATCTTAAAAACCCCTCTAATAAAGCTAAAATTCTAAAACTACCTCTAGAAGGCTAACTTCTTAGTGATAAATACCTACTCTAGTAAATTAAAAGTATTATTAATTCCTATATAAATAATTACTTAGCGGGATTTAGAATAAATCTCCCTTACTAGATCTAGGCTAGCTAGATCGTTTAATAATATAATAAAGCGAGACTAGTATGTATATACTATATATATAATAATATATAAAAAAGAGTTAAAAGAGATTAAGGAGTTAAATAAAGTTATAACCTAGTTTAAGGACTATTTAAGAGATAGTCTATCCTAAGTATTATTAAACCTACTTTATTTTAGAAACTTAATTACTAAGGGTATTATTTAATTAAAAGTAAGAGTAGGGATTAATAAGATTTATTAGCTTAAAGCTACTAGAGAGGTATATATTAAAAACTTTTAAATCCCCTATAAAGAGAAGATTATAGTATAAAAAGTAACCTCTAAATAGATTATAAAGTATAAAGTCTATTAGAGCTAAGGGTTATTAAGGTAATAAAGAGTAATAATAAGTTAAGATAGTTTAATAACTTTATTTATATTACTTATTAAATACCTCTTACGCTATAAGTAATAATATATAAGTTAACTTATAAAAAGATACTAATAATAGAACTTTAAAGTTATTTAATCTTATTAAGAGTATATATAGAGAGATCTCTCATATAATTAATTTAATAAGCTCTAAGTTATATATTATATAAAGAGAGATATTTAAGCTAACTATAACTAATATCCCTATTTATATATTAAAGCCTCCTTAATAATAAAGTAACTTCAGAAAGAGATAGACTAATAAAGAGTCTAATTACTAATAAGATAAGTAGAAGAAGGGAACTAATAAGTATAAAGCTTACTCTATATCCTATTACTTACTATTAAAATACTAATATATCTTTATTAATATAGCACTAGACTATTAGACCCTAAATAAAGCTATTACTAGGATAGTTAAGGAGTAGTATAAAAGGGAATTAGTAAATAAGATTAACTATTTAAAGATCTATATAAAGAACTAATAACTCTTAATAAGATATTAAGGAAGGACTAGACCTAAGGGAGTAATATTTTTAGTAGCTTATAACTATAAGCTATCTAAATCAATATTACTAGATTTAGGATTAATAGTTTATATTTTAAATAACCTTACTTAGTTTAAAACCCTCTATAATACTTATAATAAAGACTTTATTCTTATAGGATCTAAGCTAATATTTATTAAGAGATATAGATTTATAATTATAAATATAGTTAAATTAAGAGGGCATTAATCTACTCTCTACTTTAATAATATTATATACTATAATATAATAATAAGTAATCTTATATCCTATAAATACTTAAAGAAGAAGGGGGTATACTAGGATAATAAACTAGATTAATAATACCTCTAATAATATAATAGGACCTATATAGCAAAGGTCCTAGATATGTATAACTAATATATTCTTAAGTATATACTAAAGAAGACCTAAGTAGCGTTTTATAATAATATTATACTAACTCCTTTACAATATAATATATATATTATATTAATAAGAATAAAGCCTTAAAAAGGGAGCTATAGCGAGTAATACTTATAACTTAGCTATACTAGAGAGGCTACTATATATTAATTAGAAGTAGTAATATATAGAGCGAGGGTAAAGGGCAGGATACCTATTATAATAATAGACTATAATACTTATAAGCTAGGAAAGATAATATGCTAAGTTTATTAAATACTAAGAGAGGGTATTACTATATTAACGCTAGGGAGATAAATAGCCCTAGATTTTTACTTATTTAAATAAGGGTATAGAGGATTTATAACTTTATTATTATTTATAAATAAACTATTAGGTTATACCTAGGACTACTACTTTAAGTATTAATTAATAAGAACCTTCATAAGGGTATTTACCTAGTTTATTAATTCTCTTAAGAGGGAACTTAGTATAATAATCAAAGCGTTTAAGTATAATAATAAGATCTTAAAATACTTAGAAGTTAAGTAGCTTATTTAAATATATATTATTTAAATTAAGCTATTAGTACTAAATACCTAGGCTTAAAATAGTAGAGAAGAGAGAGTTATAGTAATTATAAAAATAAAGGCTAGATATCTTTATATATTATTAAGGCTATTACTATACTTATAACTAGACATCTATATAATAGTAATATATACTTATAATTATACCCTATTATAAAAAATGCCTATATAGTGTTTCCCGAATTGTGCCTGCGAACTGGGTGAATTTGTTGTAGTCTTTTTGCAAAGGGGCTGCGGCGTAATTCCGAACTCAATACCCTATTATAATTAAGGGGCTAGAAAATATTATATAAGCTCCTATATAGACCTATAAATGGTAATACTACTATATTAGATATCTTATATCTTTACTAGTATAGCTATAAGGTCTTTATAATAACTAGTTAAGCCTAGCTATATAAATACTAGCTCTAGCGCTTTAACCTAAGGGCTTAGATTAAATACTTCATAAGCTATAACTCCTTTAACCTATATTAAATATAATACCTAGATAAGTAAGAATTTATTATTATTATATAAGATATTTAATGTAATAAAATTTAGAATTTTAATAATAATATTAATAAGTAAAAGGATAACTTATAAGAAATAAACTAAGAGGATATTAGGGATTATTATAATAATATTATTAAGTTAATAAAGCTTTAATAAGCGCTACGCCTAGATAATACTAAGGATAATAAAAAAGCTAAATAGTTACTATTAACTAAATAAATAAAAATAAATAAGGTTAATATACTTATTAAACCCTAGCTAAGTTAAAATAAGTTTAAATACTCCTAAGCTAAGTTCTAGCTTATTACTCTATTCTAATCTCCTCTCTTATTATTCTTCTTAGTAATAGAGGATCTTAAGGAAAAGGGGTATAAGGCTAGTATTATTAATATTATTAAATCTAAGAAGTTTAAAATAACCTTAAGGACCTCTTATAAAATAATATTCCTAGCTAGTATAAAACTAAGTAAAACTTAGTAATAAAATAATTTTTATACCTACTTATAGCCTAGCTAACTTAATACTACTAAGGAGTATAGCTAAATATTAAGCTATAAAGCTAGGAGCCCCCTATTTAATCTAATAGTAATAAATAATTCTACTAGAAATAAGTTAAAGAGGTTTCTATTAAGAACTTACTAGAGGGATTTACTATTATCACCCTTATTTTATAGCTAATTAGCAAATTACTTATTAGGGAATAAGTTTAGAGAAAATAGAATATTATATCTAAATAGCTATAAGTAGTCTAAATTATAAATTAAAGTACTTAGTATAATAGCACGAGGGTATAAAATCCTTAGCTATTACTAGGTATATACTTATAAACTAAATAAGTATAAAAAGCTAGTTAAAGTTAAAGTAAGACTTATTATAAGAGGAGATTAATAGCCTTATAATCTAAGGAATATATATACTACGACCCTAGTAGGGATATCCTTTAGGACCCTAATCGTAGTTATAAATCGATTTAATATAAACCTCTTATAATATAATATAATTAATACCTTTATGTATACTAATCTTAATAAGGAAGTCTATATAGAGATAGCGCCTAGGTATTATAGGAATAGCTATATTCTAAAGCTACTTAAGGTCCTCTATAGACTTTACTAATTACTATTATTATAGTAATAATACCTAGAAATGGGTCTTATAGTATATAGGTTTAAGCAAGTAGCTAGTAAAAACTATTACTAGTATAATAATAAGATCCTATTCTTTTCCTATATTAATAACTATATATTTATATATCCCCTGTTTAAAGCGTTATAGGCTAGAGTACTAGTTTATAAACTTTAATTATAATACTACCTTAAAAGAGGTAAGGATATTTAGTAGTTTCTAGGGATTAAAGTTATATAAGACTAACCTAATTATAAGCTATAGTTATTATAATTATCCTTCTTTAAGAAATTATTAAAACTCCTTAATAATATACCTATAAGAGATTATAAAACCCTCATAATATAAGATAAACTCCTACCTTATAATGAAGAGGTAATAAAGGGTAAGATTATAAGATATTAGTAGAAAGTAAGGTTCCTCTTATATATTATAGTAATAACTAGACCTAATTAATTTATTTATAATTAGTAAACTTACTAAATTTAATTAAAACCCTAGCTCTTATTACTATATAGTAGTAAACCGCGTTATATAATACCTTATATATATAAAGGGACTATATCTAGAATATATAACTAAAGGCCTTAAAGTAATATTAGACGCGAGTTCTACTAATAATACCCTAGATAGAAAGAGCTTATAGTTATTTACTATAAAGCTATTTAGAGGGATAATCTTATAGAGAGTAAATAAGTAAAGTATAGTTATAATATTAAGAATAGAAGTAGAGCTTCTAGCTCTCTTATAAGTAATAAAACAAGGACTATTTATAAGCTAGCTAATTATAGCCCTATAAGTCTCTCTCTTAAATAATAAACCTCTTATATATATAGATATAACTATTAATACTACGCTAAAGGTTATAATTTAGTATAATAACTTATAGATTATAAGCCTCGTTATAAAGGAGATAATTTAGCTATAAATAAGACTATACTATATTAATATCTATAACTACTAGCTACGCTAAGAGGTTAATAAGGGGTATACTAAGGTTATTTATACCCCTTTAGTAGAGCTAATAATAGATAGCCTTACTAAAGCCCTCTTATAATAGTCTTATAAGAGGTTTATTATATAATTAGGCCTTATAAATAAGTTATATTAAATTATAGAGACCTAGAAGATAGAGGAGTAGTAACAGGGTAAATTTATTACCTATAGCTAAAGGGGCGCCTTATTACTACTAATTATTATTAAATTAATATACTAAATACTACTACAACCTAGCTATTAAGTATAAAAAGAGAAGATATCTAATACCTTAAGAGCCTCTTCTCTCTAGTAATTTAACTCACCTAAGATCCCCCTTATTACTATAAGGCCTTAGGTAAAGAAGCTTATAATATAAGAGTATAGGAAATAAAGAGAAGGGTAGGTAATACTTTAAGCTACTTAACTACTACTTAAATAACTTTATAATATTATAAGGATAATAATAGAGAATAATAATAAAGAGATATTCCCTAGGATATTATAAATACCCTTAACTTCGCTCTTATAAGTATTACTATTAAGAGTACTAGGCTAACCTCTTAAATAGCCTACTAACTAATAAATTTAAGGATAAAAAGAAAGTATTATAAAGGATTATTATAGGTAATACTAGGTAGCTATATATATAGGTATATAGGAATATTTAAGATAATTAAATAAAGTATTAAATAACTTTAAATATATTAGATTTAAGTAATTTAGTATTAATTAGTAAAATTAGCTAGTTATACTATATTATACTAAAACTAAAGGGGTATATTAAATTAATCCCCTAGGCGTGCGTAGTAGAGTATAATATATATATAAAAGTAGTATAAAATCTAGCTTAAATTAGGTAATATCTACTTTAGCTAGTTTTAAGCGGAAATCCCGCCTAGATCTATATATATAGATTTCAAGATAGTTGTATATTAATTTTTAGTAACTTTTGCACCCTATACCGTATAATTCGATACTACGGCTTACTTATTTGAGGTTCTCATCGCCCTCCTCCGGCTATGCAACCCCTTTATTAGGGAACCGCTTCAACTCTTGTTTCTTTTGTGTCACTACTGAGAAACGGAACCTGGCACCAACGAGGGTAAGGTATCAATCCAGCCTCCTGACTCCTTTCCCACGCTTGCACGAACCGTTCAACTTGAAGCTCAGGCCCTTCTCCTGAACATACCACCTCGTCTTCTGCTGCACCAACTGCATCAATGCACATGATCATATCGATGCACGGTCTTCCTGGCTCCAAGCACATTCTAACACGTGTCACCCATTACGCAGTAAGCCGCCTCGACTCTTCTCTACGTTGCCTTACCGCACCCACGAGCTACTGCAGGATTCATCTGCAACGGCTTCTGCATCCGCATCCTTCACTCCTGATGTATATACACCTTAAATTGACACTGGGATCACCACTTCACCCTATCCGGCTATTCTCGACACCCTCTCCGCCTTCCGATGCAGCCTCACACTTCGGCTGCTGCGTCCTCTGTCCGGAGGAATCGATCGTCACAGTGGATGGCAATGCAGAATGTGGGAGCGAAATCAACACGCCGTTGGCGGTACATTTCCTTCGGGCGAATTTCAGCCCAACATGAGCCAATAAACCCAAAATTCTGAGAACCCTTCGAGGACCCCTTTCAGACCCCTGCTAGAGCACTGGCAGACCTGTCCGTAGCCATCCTTGTCCTGCTCGCCACTCTCGTCGTGGTCAGCGCATACTGGTCAGTCTTGGGTTTCGGCTGCGTCCATTTTCGCACGTCTAGCAATGTTCCTGCGTTATGCCGTCGACGCGCTGTAGGGCGTTGCTATGCGTTGCATCGCGCTTCTAAGCCGCAAATCGGCTTCGTGAAGCCGTCCGAAGCAACCTGACACTTGGCCCGGCCGTGTCTGTCTTGTCTCTTCCAATTTGTTACCCGGCAGATGTCTGTCTCCCTTCATCGCTGCTCCATCCTCACATCTTGACAACCATAATTCCGATCCCAATCAACGCCAATAGGGCCGATGAAGCCGCTGCTCCATGTTCTGCTCGGCACATAGTTTGCTGCGAGACGCCATACAGAAGTACGTATCTTTTCCCTTCTTCCAGTAGGCGACCAAGTCAACTGTCAAATTCCAGGCCTCGTTATACACCTCCGCTACGAGTGCTCGTGGATCTTGCCATCTCAACCTAGTGGGCGCGATGCGCGTTTGGTCAAGTGGCGGCAACCCACAGAGTCCTGTCGATGAGGCGCTCGCCATTCAAATTACTGGCTAAGTCTTGTGCTTCGCCCCATGGATCACGTTGAAGACACCACTTCATGTCACCTGGATAGTTTTACTCAACCGAGCCGTAGTTGGCCCATAGCTTCGGAGAAACGCAATTACTTTGGCGTCTAACGTCTTTAGCACCTCTTGCGACTTGTGGCTTAAAAGTTGTGGAGTTTGTTGGGGATGTTTGGCAGCAAAATGTCTTCCGCTGTGATACGACCGGGTCGGGTACAGGGACGGGCTCCATCCTCTGGCGAAAGAAGTTCTCGGGTGGTTCAAAGGGACCATCGACAGACCGTGTGTGGGTTTAATCCCCTTTCCCTTACTTGCGTCTGCCACTCCTTCTGGTTCTATAGGTGAACAGGCGCCCGCCCACTTGATGTTGCCCGAACGGTCAAGGGCAACCTTCACAACTCCTCTTTAGAAGCATGGTGTCCAGGTAAAAAGCTTTCTACCATTTTCAGGCAAAAGTTCTTACTCTTCCGTTGGCGCATGGATGGGCGCGCAACACTTGGCCATGGCGACGGTTAACCGAGCCCCTGGGTAGTCTTCGCACTTCCATGGTTGTAGTCAACCGCAAAGGTAGGTCCGCGTTGAGTTTGGCATGCACATCTTTCTGAACCATAATGAGACCTTGAAGACCTTTTCCTCCTAAACAAAAGTCCATCAGTCATGGTCGGAGTCTGAGTCTTCTCTTCTTCCTCTTGAATCTGTGAACAGCAAACGACAAAATGGCGCCCCTGGTTCTACCCTCATCGGGGCAACTTCAAGCTCTGATTTACAAGACGTTCCTTGTTGCTGTTGTTAGACACCCAGTCGCCTTTCTACTTAAGTCTTACATCATCCCGATCACTCTTATAACACTTCTACTCAACATACCTTACTTCACTCGACTCTCAGATACCAACGGTGTCGGATCGCCGGCACCTATTCCTAGCCTCGCCGAGACCATCATCGACAAGCCTTTGTACATCGTCAGGAGTTCAAAGCTAGGAAAGGATGTTGACGACGTCATCACTACCATCACGAAGCCCTTGAGGCCGGAAACTGTGAAGATCATCGGGGATGAGCAGGACCTCCTGACAGAGTGCCTCGCCGATATTCGAGGCATCAGCGACTGCCACGGCGCCATTATCTTCACAGACTCACCACAGACCACGACCCTCGATGGAGGCTCCGATGGAGGAGACTCGACTGGTGCAGGCAAAGACTGGGCAGACATGACCCCAGAAGAAGTGGATGATTTACTAGGGAAATTGAGTCAATCTTGGGATGGGACAAAGAAAAAGGTACATGAGTGGAAATACACCATCCGAGCAGACCCGGGCAGAAAACCCATCCCCTACAACGTCCTTAAGCACGATGGAAACCTCGAGTCCTTCTACATGCCCATGCAGGTCGCAGTCGACAACGCCATCGCCAACTCCACATTGACGCCGCGTGTCTTCTTGTTCACGGACAATACACAAGAAGAGGTCGACGAGATACTTCAGCTCACTATCGTGAACGGCGTCGCCAGGTGGTACGGCTTTGCCTTCTTCCTCTGCTTCTTCTCCCAGGTCTCCCACCTCACGGAATTGGTTTCGAAAGAACGCGACTTCGGCATGTCGCAGCTTATCGACGCGATGGGCGGGAACGCAACAACTCGGGTCATCTCCTATCTCGCTGTGTTCAACGTCATCTACCTCCCATGCTGGATCATCTTCGGCACGTTGCACTGGCACTTCCTTTGGCCAACCAGCAACGCGGCTATTCCGATCCTCTCGTACATCTTACTGGGCCTTGCCATGAATAGTTTTGCTGTCTTTGCAGGCTCGCTTTTTCGGAGGGCTCGTACAGCACCCATATACGTAGGATTGGGGTCTCTTGCATTATCTGTGGTCTCCATGTTCTACGCGAACCACCATCCCTCCGGGGTAGGTGTAGGCTTTCTTTCTCTCATATTTCCCAGTGCTAGCCAGTACTACTTCATCCAATTCATGTGCTACTGGGAATTCTCACTCAAGCCCGCCGTCTTGAGTGAGCTCCCAGAGCCGTTTGGAGGGACTTCAGTCACATTGAATGCCGTTACGCTTCTCGCACTGATGTCCATTACGACCCTTGTCTACCCGCCTGTGGCCATAGCTGTTGAGTCAGCTCTGCACGGTATCAATTTCAAGCGCCGATCGTTTTCTCCGGCGCATGTGGCTGGGGGCTCAGTCTTAGTGGACGTCCGGGGGCTCAAGAAGACATTTGAGCCGCTCTGGTTGACGAAGCTACTGAAGGGCAAGAAGACCCTGGAATCTTTCACTGCCGTGGATGACGTGCAATTGCAAGGCCAAAAGGGCCAGCTCCTCTGTCTAGTAGGCCCTAATGGTTCTGGAAAGACAACAACGTTGCAGATGATGGCTGGTCTTTTGCCTATCACCGACGGCGCAATCCATATCAACGCCCTTCCATCACAAGTCGGTACGTGTCCTGTCGATCAGTATGGTCCTCGTGTTAGGAAGCGATCTAAAAGAAAAATTTCCAGGTATCTGCCCTCAACAGAATATATTCTGGTCGGAGTTGACGGTCGATGAACATATGTATGTCTGGAACAATATCAAGGGTGGCAGACAGAGCAAGGAGGAACTCGACGCCTTGCTAGCTGCGTGCGACCTGTCCCACAAAACGATGAGCAGAGTAAAGACTCTCAGTGGCGGCCAGATGAGGAAGCTTCAATTAGCTTGTATGTTCGTCGGAGATCCTTCAATCTGCCTCGTCGACGAGTGTACTTCGGGCTTGGTAAGCGTTCCTTTATTCCCCGCCAACAGGAGCACTCTAACGTTATGTCCTTGCAGGATCCGCTCTCGAGACGAGTTATCTGGGACATGTTGCTCCAGCAGCGAACCCGTCGAAGCATCATCTTTACAACTCACTTCCTCGATGAAGTTGAGGTTCTTGCTGATCATATCGTCATTTTGTCAAGGGGACAGGTCAAATGTCACGGTCAAACAACGACACTCAAGCAAGTTCATGGTGGTGGCTATAAGGTTTCAGTACCACATTCGGAAGCCACTGCTCAAGAACCCTACCCCCATACAGTTCACCAAGACCAAATAAGTCAGCAACCCTCAATCCATAGCTTTGATGCCGTCTGCAACTCAGTGCTAACTTTTGGCAGTTTACGCAACACCGAATGCTTCCTCGGCCGCTCGACTCGCGACCAAGCTTGCCGCCGGCGGACAAACTGATGTCTCGCTTTCTGGTCCACTTGTTGAAGATGTCTTCCTCCGAGTTGCCGGCGATGCTGCCCTCAATGTCAAGGACTGTGACGTTACAGCCCCTCCCGCTGCGGAATTGGACCTGACGCCTGGTACGTTGGCATCCTTTTGGACACAAGTCAAGGCCCTGTTTTGGAAGAGACTTGTGATTCTCAAGTGTTTCTGGTGGCCATACCTCTATGTCCTCATTCTCCCGATCGCCATCACCCCAGCATTGTCGTCATTCATGAAAGGCTACGAAACTCCGATGTGTCTCAATTTGCCGCCAACGCTCGGAGTTGCTTGGCCTTTCGGCGTCTACTACTATCCGGACACTTCACATCAGCCACCAAAAGCTGGGCCTGGCCTGCTCCTGGGCGGTCCTCCCGGGACAAACGAGACTTTGTATAATCTGATGTCTAATGGTGTCCCGTTCGCAAACTCCTTTAGCATGTCTTACTACAACGAATGGATACGTCCTGTTGACACCCTTGACGAATTCATGGGATATATTCGCGAAAACAGTTCTTTGCTTTCGCCAGGCGGTCTCTTTATGAACAACGCGACAGCACCAACAATCGCCAGTGAGGCGGGACTGGGAATTAGCGCTGGCTTGCAGCTGTTCAACATTTACACCCAGTTTCGTCTCGGCGCTGATATGACCATCTCTACGTCCTTGGGAGAATTTGCACAAATCCTACCTGTAAGTCTCGCTCCGCTACAATTGGCGAACCAGTCAACCTAAAGCCTTCATCAGCGCGGAGAGAATATTGGCATGGTCTATGTCTTCTTTTTCTGCTTGGTACAAGCCATATATCCAGCCGCCTTCGTATTGTACCCATCGATCGAGAAGAAACGTCGTGTTCGCGCGATTGGATACGCCAACGGAGTCCGAAGAGCCCCTTTGTGGGTTGCATACGCCCTCTTCGACTTCATGTTCGTCGCGGTGATTTCTATCGCACTCACTGTAACGCTCGCTATTCAGCTGCCCAACTGGCTCGGTTCTCCCTGGGCTATGCTCCCCATCATTGGCCTTTATGGCATGGCATCCCTTCTGTTCAGCTACCTCATGTCCGTCTTCTTCAGAAGCGGCCCAACTGCGTTCAGTGCTACAGTCGCGGCGAACTTCTTCATGTTCTGCTTTGTGACTCTTGCCTTCTTCGTTCGTGCCCCTCTCCTTTTAGATTGTCTGTGTTCTGTGTTAACTAGGTGTTTGTCATCTAGGTACCAAGCATGACCGTTGACGCCGTCAAGGTAGACTCGATGATAACAGCAACAACGTTTACGCTGAATCTCATATTCCCGATCGGCAACGTCTTCCGAGCATGCGCGTATGCTATCAACGCCAACGAGGTTAGCTGCGGAACAGGAAATCTCATTTCACCTTGGTCCATATATGGATATGGCGGCCCAATTCTTTACCTCGTCATTCAGGTCGCGGCGCTTCTTGGCATCCTCATTTGGCTCGAGAAGGAACATGACCTTCCCAAGCTTACTTCGGCCAAAAGTAACACCTCCGATCCAGACTCGGAAAAGGCGCTGGGATCCACGAGTCAAGGGGTGAAGTCAGAGAGGATCCGAGTTGAGGATACAGCAGAGGATCCCCTCCGACTCGTCGACATCACAAAGTCCTTCGGACGCAACGTCGCTGTGAACAATGTATCCCTCGGCATCGCTCCCGGTGAGGTTCTGGCGCTTCTGGGACCAAATGGCGCAGGGAAGTCGACGCTGGTCAACCTGATCAGGGGAGATTTGAGACCTGACTCTGGAAACGGCTACCTCTTCGGCGAGGACAACAGAAGTGTCACTGCGAGGTCGCACCTCGGAGTCTGCCCACAACATGATTCCCTTGAAATGATGAGCACGAAAGAGCATCTAATTTTCTTTGCGAGAATCAAGGGTGTTGAAGATGTCCAACGCAACGTCGATTTGATCATGGAGAGACTAGGATTGACATCATACGCTACCAGACAAGCATCTGCACTTTCAGGTGGTAACAAACGGAAGTTGAGTTTGGCGATTGCGCTGATGGGTGAGATTCGTTGCCGATTTGTGATCTGCGTCGTTGGCTTACACTTAGCAGGTGCACCGCCGGTTATTGTACTGGACGAGCCAACCTCCGCCATGGATGCCGTCGCCAAAAGAGCATTCTGGAAGATAATCCAAGAGATCTCACCGAATCGCTCTTTTCTGCTAACCGTAAGTTCCTCGTTGTTCATAATTGAGAATGTAATATTCTAACCAAAGCCGCAGACGCACAGCATGGAGGAAGCAGATACTGTCGCCAGTAGGGCCGCTGTCATGTCGCAGAAACTCCTGGCTGTTGGTACACCCAAAGCTCTGAGACAAAAGTACAGCAACGGCTACTTTGTTCAAGTCCTCCTGAAGTCCGCGCCGACGTCTACAGTGGAGGAGTTGAACGACTTCATAGAGTGGGTCAAAACCTCTATTCCATGTGCTTCCATAGAGAGGGAGGCGATTGGCGGTCAGATCCGGTTCACTCTGCCCGGCGCCCACGCACCTCGGGGTGAGACTGATGACGCCGAAGTGGCGACTGGAAGTCTCAGAGTGATCCCGGTCATTCACCTGATTGATCAGCTGGAAAAGGCCAAGGATTCTCTGGGGATCGATTGTTATTCTGTTGGAGGAGCAACTTTGGAAAGTGTCTTTTTGAGCGTGATGAAGGAGAACAACATAACCCCAGAAGATGTTGAGACCCCGAAGAGACGTTGGTGGACATGATGGTGGAGTTGTTTTGTCATATAATTAATCAAGTTTGCGATGTGAATCCAAAAAAACAAAAATCTCAAATTAATACTCTCATAATGTAATCTTTAGTCTTCGCAACAAATCAATCCACGTATTACTGATGGAATTGCAAATCGTTCATACCTGCAGCTTCCATAATCAACCGGGGCGTAGGGTCCAGACTCACCGATGAATCAACACTTCAAGGGCCATCCTTATTCTTGGGAGCGCCCGCATCCGAGGGAGCAGTATCCGAAGAACAAATTTGAGACGAGATAAGATGAGGGGTTTCAGTGGAAGACAAATCGTCATCTGCATCACCGGGGCTAAGTGCGCTTCTGGTGTAAATCTTTAAGAATTTGATTCGTACGGTCTCGCAGATCATCGAGTTTCTGGCATTTGGAGCACTTGAATGCGACTCGAACACATTGGAAGGAGTGTGTACGACGCTCGGAGCAGGAATGCTGACGCTTGCCGGCAAGGAAGTCCAGTTGGTCTTGACAATCCGTAATCTTCTGCTTGTAGTCGACGTCCTTGCAGCTGTACAACGTAGTTCGATAGATACACATGGTTGGCTGGCTGGCGTTTTTGTGATCAAGAGGCGTATTTGTCGTTAAGGCCTTGCTTAGTCGAGTGACCGGTGAATATGGCTTACTTGAATTCGATGTCTGATTTCTGTGGTGTTGATATATAGATATCAACTACCTATCATCTCATGGAAACGATCTAGAACACAAAGGTAGTTTCCAATTAAACTACAAGATTCGCGAACACCTTCAAATCAGAAGTGAATTGCTCTGGAGCAAGATTGCGAACGACAATGAACTCGCAGCGCAGAGTTCCATGTTGCCAGAACAAAGAACGATACGACTCAATGACAACTTAACCTCGGTGATTCAGCGCTTTGACGGCGAGAATTCAAGCTAGAGCCTCAATGAATTGATCCTTCTCACAAAAACCCACTTTGCAGGACCTCATCGAAGGTGGAAGCCCATACCATGTTGCCCAAATCGCGGTAATATAAAGCTCGGGGTACCACACACTCCACCCTAGATAAGGTCTTCAACAGGGGAGACTCTGTGCCAGAAGATACCACGACTCCTCGCCCCTCCAATAAACACTCCAAATCAGAGGTTGAATCTCCAAAGTACACCATGCCCTCGGCGCTGTTGGCTCCCTGATGGTCCGAGAGGGCCCGAAGAGCCCGCAGCTTGTCCTCACAGGTCATTATGATGGTGTCTCGAGAGGGCAGACCGAGCACACTTGGTCCCGAAATCGAACCATCCATCTCGACGTCATTGGCGACGACATCGAAGCTGTAGGCAGATAGAACGCCTTGAATGAAGGACCTCGACCAGTTGACAGACAATACCGAGACAGGCCACCCGTTGTGCTTGGCCTTGTTCATAAGATCCGCGAAACCGTCCCTCAATTTCACCCTGCCCTCTTCTCGGGCGGCGTTTCCGGCTTCAACCAGATATTTTCTGCTGATTCCCCGAAAGATGCCAGAGTCCTCGACACGGCGCACTGAACGCAGCTCGACTTCCTTGAGGCTGCGTAAGTAAGCGAGCTCGTCGTGTAAAGTAACCCGGCTGCCCGCCGGTGGCTTGTAGGCTGCGATGTATTCAACATGGTCTCGGCTGTATTCCTCAAGTATCTGCTTCCATGCCGCAGAGAGATCGAGCCCGCGTTGTTTTTGGAAGTTGAGACCGGTCTCTGCAAGTGTTCCAATCGTGTCCTTCGTGGTGATGGTACCGTCGAAATCAAGGACCAGATTCAACATTTTTGAGGCCATGGGGAACGTTGGAGAAACAAGGTTACGAGCGAGGGCAAAGGTAAGTGCGCTTTGGATGCTGGAGCACTTTGGACGAATTACGGGCTTGAGCATGACGTAAGTTTTGTAGAGGTGAGAATTGTTCACGGGTGAGTCCGTTTCCCCACCTCCGCGACGACGACGATCCAAAGATGGCTGTACTCTTCGCTGGCACTCCGACAACGTCTCTTCCGCAATGTTCACCTGCCAATTCTTTATCGCAGATATTCGGCCTTAATCGTTGAACTCTGAGTAATGACATTGCAGGAACAAGCTTTCGCGTTCAACCACCGTTCAGTCGGATATCGAAATCCCTTCCCGTAGTAAAGTAGATAAATAAGTAACTCCCAACGCCATGCAATGTCCAGACGAACACAGACCAATGTCCAAGTAAGAATCTATCCTCATTCAGACGACATCCTCCATGACCACCTCATCGTCGTCATCCTCGGCCGCTGCCTCCTCTGGCGCTGTTTCGCTAGTCGCACCGGAAGCCATACTTTTCATGTGCTCCTGCAGCGACCATTCGTTGGCATGAATACCAGACCGGTTGAGTACCGCAATCTTCTCCAAAGTTTGTCGCAAGAAAGCTTCTGGCTGATCGAATCTGGCCTTCAAGATGGACATCTTCCAGTATTCGTACTTCCTGAAGGCCTCCATGAGACCATCCAGAAGCTGCTCTTCTGACATACGAGCCGCCCGGTTCTCTGCCTTCTTTGGCTTTGTGGCCTTCATAGGTGCCGTTGTTTTCTACGCAGGATCTTAGCCGTGAGCAGGGGTTGGCCGCCAAGTCGCAACTTACAATGAAAGAACCAAATTTCTCCACAGCCGCAGCAGAGCCGTGTTGAATAACATTGTTCGCCGCACGTTGTCCCATGATTTGGAGAGTATGCTTGGGCTTGAGGGCCTCAAGCTGCTTGCGCTGCAAGATCGCCTGACTCTCAGCATTATCGACAGGCTTGCACGCCAACTCATATTGGATCCTTGCCGCAATTTTTGTTTTCTCTGCCCAACGTTAGACCTCCGCAAGATCTTCTGTCGGAAGACATGAACTGACTCGGAATCGCCTTGCGGTAGTAGGGCTGCCATTTGCCGCGCTTCTCAAACGGCTTCTTTTCCACCTTCTCGATCTTCGGACGCAGAAACCGCGCCGGTATTCCCGCATTCGCTGCATCGCTCCGGGCTTTCGACTTGGCCTTGAAGCCAGGAAGATCCTCCTCAGAGAAGACGAAAGTGCTCCGCGTCAGCTCCTTGCCCATCTCTAGGTCGTATTCCTTCGGCATGAGCTGGTGTTCGGATCTGTTAGGATTGAGAAGCATCTTGAATCGGTGCTGTTTGAAGGAAGTCAGCTAACTGATGTAGCCGGTCTCGTCGCGTCGCGCCTGCCACCTACTTCAACAGTACCATCGGGCTTTACGACATCCCACTGTCGCATCGTTCCAACCTCAATCTCGGCATCGTCTGGCAAATTATCCCATGCGTCCCACAAATCCTTTGGAACGCGGGCTAGGTATGCTTGGCCAAATGCTCCTTGGTCGCTGTTCGGGTCGAAAAACTCGAGATCACCAGCATCCTCGTACAAGTCGTCATCGTCGAGAGGAGAGGCCGTAACAGCGTCGGGGTCGGGCTTGATATCCGGTTCCTGCTTAATATGTGCCGCCATGGTTTAGGTTGTGCATGTGAAGTTCTTGCACAGTTGCAGCTTGTTGACTACAGCAGATACTCGCTAATCCAAACCTATCCGTCATAGGCATAGACAGCTCCAGAGGAATATAGGCTGAAAGAGGATTAGGTTACTGAATCATGTGACGTAAGCCAGGGGAACTTTGCGTCCCCTATTATTCTAAGGTGTCAAATCGTACGGTATAGGGTGCAAAAGTGACTGAAAATAAATATAGAACTCCCTAAAAACTCTATATATAGATCCAGGCGGAATTTATACTTAAAACTAGCTAAAGTAGATATTACCTAATTTAGGCTAGTTTTATACTACTTATATATATATATTATACTTTAGTACGCGCGCCTAGGGGATTAATTTAATATACCTCTTTAGTTTTAATATAATATAATATAACTAGCTAACTTTACTAATTAATATTAAATTACTTAAATCTAATATATTTAAAATTATTTAATACTTTATTTAATTACCTTAAATACTCCTATATCCTTATATATATAAATACCTAGTATTACTTATAATAATCCCTTATAATACTTTCTTTTTATCTTTAAGTTTATTAGTTAGTAAGCTATTTAGGGGGTTAGCTTAATACTCTTAATAGCTATACTTATAAGAGTAAAGTTAAGAGTACTTATAATATCCTAGGGATTGTTCCTTTATTATTATCCTCTATTATTATTTTTATTATATTATTAAGTTATTTAAGTAATAATTAAATAGCTTAAAGTATTACTTATCTTTTTCTTTATTCCTTATACTCTTATATTATAAGCTTCTTTACTTAAGGCCTTATAATAATAAGGGGGATCTTAGGAGAATTAAATTACTAAAGAGGAGAGGCTTCTAAGGAGTTAGATATCTTCTCTTTTATAATTAATAGCTACGTTAATCCCTTATTATAATATTATAACAAGGTTTTAATTATTAGTATATAGGTATTATAATATTTCTTATTTATTTTTAATATATGAATCTAATAATAATTAGTAGTAATAAAGCGCCCCGTTAGTTATAAGTATTAGATTTACCTTACTCTAGGTTTAGTATTATTAATAGTAATAGCCTCTTATTACTCCTCTATCTTCTAGGTCTCTATACTTAGGTATAACTTATTAATAAGGCCTAATTATAGGATATACCTCTTATAAGACTGTTATAAGAGGGCTTTAGTAAAGCTATCTATTATTAGCTCTACTAAAGGGGTATAAATAACTTTAATATATTCCTTATTAACTTCTTAATATAGCTAGTAGTTATTAAGTTCGGAATTAAGCCGCAGCCCCTTTATAAAAAGACTATAACAAATTCACCTAGTTTATAAGTATAATTTAAGAAATACTATATAGGTATTTTAACCTATACCCTCTACTAGTTAAGGAAAATAATATAGGAACCCTATATATTCCTACTATTTATAAGTCAACCCTCTAAATAATACTATATAAAGTTAAAATACGCGCTATACTAGGGCTAATTATATTAGAGCTAAATAGGCTATTAAGGCTCTTATAGCTTAGAAAAGCTACTATATAAGATAACTCCTTAACTTAAAAGGTTAACCTTCTAGTAAAGTATTATAAATACTATTATATAAGAGATAACTTCTTAACTAAAGAGGTCTTTCCTAAGAGGTTCTTATAGCTAGAAGTATAAGAAGCTCTACTACTATAAGTAAAGCTTTATACCTCTCCCTCTTCCTTATCCCTATAACTTATAATAAATCCTATTATATCTTAAGGATATTAGTGCTAGACCCTATATATCAAAACGCTAAGCTTACGCGAGGTATACCTTTTAATACTAATAATATACTAATAATATAAAAGAGCTTGCTAGAGAGTTTAGTATTAATATAATTAATAAAACCCGCTCCTTTATTAATTACTTTATTATATATAGAGAGTATATTATTAATATAGCCCTTATAAGGGCTCTCCTTAATACCCTAGGGGACCCTATAAGGCGCGATAGTATTATAGTTAAGCAAGCTAACTTAGTAGTAGAAGCTAAGCGGGTTATTATATACCCTATAGAGTAGCCCCTCTTCGAGAAGGTCCTCTGCACTATTAAGGCAGAGGCGGCCTAGGCCCCTTAGGGGTCGGTGAGTACGGCTTGCGCCGACTGCTTTATATAGTAAAGTCTTATTTATAGCTAAATTATCTCTTTTATACTTAGGCTTATAGTCTATAATTTATATATTAAATTATAACTTTTAATATAATATTAATAGTTATATCTATAATATAGGAGGTTTATTATTTAATAGAGAGACTTATAGGGTTATTATTAGCTAGCTTATAAATAGTCCCTCTTTTACTACTTATAAGAGGGCTAGAAGCTCTATTTTTATAGTTAATATTATAACTATACTTTACTTATTTATTTTTTATAAAATTATCCCTCTAAATAGCTTTATAGTAAATAATTATAAACTCTTTCTATTTAGGGTATTATTAGTAAAACTTATATCTAACGCTACTTCGAGGCCTTTAGTTAATCTCTCAGGGACTCTGTATTCTAAGTATAGTCCCTTTATATATATAAGGTATTATATAATATAATTTATTATTATATAGTAATAAGGCCTAGGGTTTTAGTTAAATCTAATAAGTCTACTAATTATGAAGAAGATATTAGGTCTAGTTATTACTATAGTATATAAGAGGGACCTTACTTTCTACTAATACCTTATAACTTTACTCTTTATTACCTCTTTATTATAAGGTAGGAGTTTATCTTATATTATTAAGGTTTTATAATCTCTTATAAGCGTATTATTAAGGAGTTTTAATAGTTTCTTAAAGAAGGATAACTATAATAGCTATAGCGTATAGTTAGGTTAGTTTTATATAACTTTAATCCCTAGAAACTATTAGATATCCTTACCTCTTTTAAGATAATATTATAATTAAAATTTATAAATTAGTACTCTAGCTCTTAACTTTTTAAATAAGGAGTATATCAATATATAGTTATTAATATAAAAGAAGAATAGGATCTTATTATTATACTACTAGTAGTTTTTACTAGCTACTCGCTTAAACCTATATACTATAAGACCTATTTCTAGGTATTATTATTATAATAATAATAATTAGTAAAGTCTATAGAGAGCTTTAAATAGCTTTAGAATATAGTTATTCTTATAATACCTAGGTGCTATCTCTATATAGACTTTCTTATTAAGATTAGTATAAATAAAGGTATTAACTACGTTATATTATAAGAGATTTATATCAAATTAATTTATAATTATAATTAGGGTTCTAAAGGATATCTCTACTAGGGTTATAGTATATATATCCCTTAGATAGCCTCTAGCCACTATATAGTGATTTTACCTGCTTAAGTGCAACAGACCTTCTAACTCCGCGCCTCCTAATAATACATAGCCTTTAGTCACGTGATCTTACTAACTACCTTTCCTAACTATAGCCGCACTTATACGTACCTATTATACTAGATAGCCTTATAATCTTTAACTTTATATTAATAATAACGTAGTTTTTAATTATTTAGACTATAAAACTATTAACTTATCCTCTTATATACTACCCGCGCTACTAATACTACCTCTGTTACCGCTTTATCTACTAGAAGTTATTACTATTTTTATAATCCTCTTATTTAATCGGGTTAGCTAACGCCTTTATAGCTATACTATTATTAGTAACGCTCTCTCTATTAGTTAGTATAAGCTATACTTACTAACGTTTAAGCCCTAATAGGCCTAGGCTACCTAGGCTACCTCTACCTTAGTAATATAGAGGACCTGCTTAAAGAAGGGCTACTCTATAGGGTATATAATAACCTACTAAACCTCTATTACTAAGTTTACTTACTTAGCTCTAATACTATTATACCTTATAGAGTCCCTTATAAGGGTATTAAAGTAAGCCCTCTTAAGGGCTATATTAATAATATACTCTCTATATATAGTAGAGTAGTTAATAAAGGAGCGGGTTTTATTAATTATATTAAAGCTAAACTCTCTAGTAACCCCCTCTATATTATTTATACTAAAAGGTATACCTTACTCGGGCTTAGCGTATTTATATATAGGGTCTAGTACTAATATAGTTAAGGATTTATTATAGGTTATAAAGATAAGGATAAGGAAGAGGGAGAGGTATAAGGCCCTACTTATAGTAATAGAGCTTCTTATGCTTCTAGCTATAAGAACCTCTTAGGAAAGACCTCTTTAGTTAAGGAGTTACCTCTTATATAGTAGTATTTACCTTTAGTATCTTGCTAGAAGGTTAACCTTTTGGGTTAAGGAGGTATCTTATATAGTAGCTTTTCTAGGCCACGAGAGCCTTAGTAGCCTATTTAGCTCTAATATAATTAGCCCTAGTATAGCGCGTATCTAACTTTATATAGTAATATTTAGAGGGTTTACTTAGAAGTAGTAGGAATATATAGGGTTCCTATATTATTTTCCTTAACTAGTAGAGGGTATAGGTTAAAATACCTATATAGTATTTCCTAAATTATACTTATAAACTAGGTGAATTTATTATAGTCTTTTTGCGAAGGGGCTGCGGCGTAATTCCGAACTCAATATATCCCTTAGATTATAAGGCTATTAATCTTCTCTTATAATAATTCTTATCTTAACTTTAACTAGCTTTTTATACTTATCTAGTTTATAAGTATATACCTAATAATAACTAAGGACTTTATACCCTGATACTATCGCGCTAGGTACTTTAATTTATAATTTAGACTACTTATAGCTATTTAAATATAATATTTAGCTTCTCTAAACTTATCCCCTAGTAGGTTAAGTTCGGAATTACGCCGCAGCCCCTTTATAAAAAGACTATAATAGATTCACCTAGTTTATAGGTATAATTTAGGAAATACTATATAGGTATTTTAACCTATACCCTCTACTAGTTAAGTAAAATAATATAAGAACCCTATATATTCCTAATTAGAAGTAAACCCTCTAAATATTACTATATAAAGTTAGATATACGCTATACTAGGGCTAATTATATTAGAGCTAAATAGACTACTAAGGCTCTTATAGTAGCGCCCTTACTAAACCTTCTAGTAAGGTAAAAGCTATATAAGATAACTCCTTAACCTAAAAGGTTAACTTTCTAGTAAGGTGCTATAAATATTACTATATAAGAGATAACTCCTTAACTAAAGAGGCCTTTCCTAAGAGGTTCTTATAGCTAGAAGTATAAGAAGCTTTATTATAAGTAGGGCCTTATACCCCTCCCTCTTTCTTATCCTTATCCCTTAATTATATTAATACTAAACTTTATATATAAAAACGCTAAGCTTATATAAGATATATCTTTTAATACTAATAATATATAAGAGCTTACTAGAGAGTTTAATATTAATATAATTCATAAAACCTGCTCCTTTTTTAATTACTTTATTATATATAGAGAGTATATTATTAATATAGCCCTTAAGAGGGCTCTTACTAATACCCCTAGAGGGGATACTAATTATTATATTATAGCTAAGTAAGTAGACTTAGTAGTAGAAGCTAGGTAAGTTATTATATACCCTATAGAGTAGACCTTCTTTAAGTAGGTTCTCTATACTATTAAGGCAGAGGTAGCCTAGGCCCCTTAGGGGAATATTAGTAAGTATAGCTTATAATAAATAGAGAGAGCGTTGCTAATAATGGTATAGTAGCGGATAAAGTAGTAATAGACGTAGTATTAGTAGCGTGGGTAGTATATAAGAGGATAAGTCGATAGTTTTATAGTTTAAATAATTAAAAACCACGTTATTATTAATATAAAGTTAAAGATTATAAAGCTATTAATAGGTATATATAAGTGCGGCTAGAGTTAGGAAAGGTAGTTAGTAATTATAATTATGTAACTAAAGGCTATATATTATTAGGAGGCGCGGAGTTAGAAGGTCTATTTGACTTAAGTAGGTAAAATCACTATGTAGTAGCTAGAGGCCTTCCCTAGTAGGTAACTAGCTAATTAGCTATAAAATAAGGGTAATAATAATAGATTCCTCTAGTAAGTTCCTAATAAGAACCTCTTTAACCTATTTATAATAAGATTATTTATCGCCTTTAGACTAAGTAGGGGGCCCCTAGCTTTATAGCGTAATACCTAGCTATACTCCTTATTAGTACTAGGTTAGCTAAATTATAATCAAGTATAGAAGTTATTTTATTACTAAGTCTTATTTAGTTTTATACTAGCTAGGAATATTACTTTATAAGAGGTCCTTAAGGTCATTTTAAACTTCTTAGATTTAATAATATTAATAATATTAATAATATTAGCTTTATACCCCTTTACTTTAAGATCCTCTATTACTAAGAAAAATAATAAAGGGGGAGATTAAGATAGAGTAATAAGCTAAAACTTAGCTTAGGAGTATTTAAACTTATTTTAACTTAGCTAGGGCTTAGTAAGTATATTAAACTTATTTATATTTATTTATATAATTAATAGTAACTATTTAGTTTCTTTTCTATTCTTAGTATTATCTAAGCATAGCGCTTATTAAAGCCTTATAAACTTAATAATATTATTATTATAATCCCTAATATTCTTCTAGTTTATCTCTTATAAGTTATTATTCTATTTATTAATACTACTATTAAATCTTTAAGTTTTATTAAATTAAATATCTTATATAGTAATAACTTCTTACTTAGCTAGATATTATATTTAATATAAGTTAGAAGAGGTATAGCTTATAGGGCATCTAATCTAAGCCCTTAGGTTAAAACGCTAGAGTTAGTCTTTATATAGCTAGGCTTAACTAGTTATTATAAAGATGTTATAATTATACTAATAAAGGTAAGGGATATCTAATATAATAGTATTACTCTTTATAGGTCTATATAGGAGCTTATATAGTATCTTCTATCCCTTAAATTATAATAGGGTATAATAATAAGTATATATTACTATTATATAGATTTCTAGCTATAAGTATAGTAATATTTTTAATAATATATAAAGATATCTAGTCTTCGCTTTTATAATTATAATAATTCTCTCTCCTTTATTATTTTAAGCCTAGGTATTTAGTATAAATAGCTTATTTTGAATACTAAGTATTTATTTAAGCTCCTTAAGTTCTAAGTACTTTAGTATCTTATTCTTATACTTAAATACTTTAATTATTATATTAAGTTCCCTCTTAAGAGAGTTAATAAACTAGGTAAATACCCTTATTAAGGTTCTTGTTAATTAATCCTCGAGGAAATAATTCTAGGTATAACCTAATAGTCTATTTATAAATAATAATAAGGTTATAAAGCCTCTATACTCTTATTTAAATAGATAGAAGTCTAGGGCTATTTATCTCCTTAGTACTAAAATAATAATACCTTCTCTAAGTATTTAATAGACTTAAAATATTATCTTTCCTAGCGTATAGGTATTATAATCTATTATTATAATAAGTATCCTACCTTTTAGCCTCGCTCTATATATTATAACTTCTAGTTAATGTATAATAGCCTCCCAAGCGTAGCTAAGTTATAAGTACTACTTATTATAGCTCCCTTTTTAAGGCTTTCTTTATATTGATATAATATATTTATTATATTATAGAGGAGTTAGTATAATATCATTATAAAACGCTACTTAGGTCCTCTTTAATATATACTTAAGGATATATTAATTATAGATATCTAGGACCTTTACTATATAAGTCTTATTATATTATTAGAAGTATTACTAATTTAATCTATTATCCTAATATACCCCTTTCTTTTTAAAGTATCTCTAGGATATAAGATTACTTACTATTATACTACAGTATTTAGTATTATTAAGGTAGAGGGTAGATTAATAACCTCTAAATCTAATTATATTTATAACTATAGATCTATATCTCTTAATAGGTATTAGCTTAGATCCTTTTAGAATAAAGTCTTTATTATAAGTATTATAGAGGGTTTTAAACTAAATAAGGTTATTTAAAATATAAATTATTAATCCTAAATCTAGTAATACTAATTAAAATAGCTTATAGTTATAAGCTATTAAAGATACTACTCCCTTAGGTCTAGTCTTTTCTTAAAACATTATTAAGAGTTATTAATCCTTTATAGAGATCTTTAAATAATTAATCTTATTTACTAATTCCCTTTTATATTATTCCTTAACTATCCTAGTAATAGCCTTATTTAGAGTCTAATAGTCTAGCGCCTTCTTAATAAAGATATATTAATATTTTAATAAGAGGTAATAAGATATAGAGTATATTTTATACTTATTAGTTCCCTTTTTCTACTTATTCTATTAATTATTAAACCTTTTATCAATCTATCTCTTTCTTAAATCGCTTTATAATTCCGGAGGTTCTAATATATAGATAGAGATCTTAATTATAATTAGCTTAAACGCCACTCTTTCTATAATATATAACTTAGGGCTTATTAGATTAACTATATAAGAGATCTCTTTATATACACTCTTAATAAGATTAAATAACTTTAAAGTTTTATTATTAGTATCCTTCTTATAAGTTAACGTATATATTATTAATTATATCGCGAGGGGTATTTAATAAGTAATATAAATAAAGTTATTAAACTATTCTAACTTATTACTACCCTCTATTACTTCAATAACCCTTAGCTCTAATATAGCTACCTTATATTTTATACTTTATTTAAAGATTACTTTCTATATTATAATATTCTTATAGAAGATTTAAAGGACTTTAATATATACCTCTCTAATAGTTTTAAGCTAGTAGATCTTATTAAATCCTATTCTTACTCTTAATTAAATTATACTCTTAATAATTAAGTTCTCTAGGATAAAATAGGTTTAATAATATTTAAAATAGACTATCTCTTAAATATAGTTCTTAAATTAGATTATAACTTTATATAACTTTTTAATCTCCTTTACCTCCTCCTTATATATTATTATATATATAATATAAGTATTGAGTTCGGAATTACGCCGCAGCCCCTTTGCAAAAAGACTATAATAAATTTACCTAGTTTATAAGTATAATTCGGGAAATATTATATAGGTATTTTAACTTATACCCTCTACTAGTTAAGGAAAATAATATAGGAACCCTATATATTCCTACTACTTCTAAGTAAACCCTCTAAATATTACTATATAAAGTCGGACGCGCGCTATACTAGGGCTAATTATATTAGAGCTAAACGGGTTACTAAGGCTCTTATAATAACGCCCTTACTAAACCTTCTAGTAAGGTAAAAGCTACTATATAAGATAACTCCTCGACCTAAAAGGTTAACCTTCTAATAAGGTGCTATAAATACTATTATATAAGAGATAACTCCTTAACTAAAGAGGTCTTTCCTAAGAGGTTCTTATAGCTAGAAGTATAAGAAGCTCTATAAATAGGGCCTTATACCTCTCCCTCTTCCTTATTCCTATAACCTATAATAAATCCTTAAAGATACTAGTACTAAGCCCTATATATAAAAACGCTAAGCCTGCGCGAGGTATACCCTTTAATACTAATAATATAAAAGAGCTTACTAGAGAGCTTAATATTAATATAATTAATAAAACCCGCTCCTTTATTAGCTACTCTATTATATATACGAAGTATATTATTAGTATAGCCCTTAAAAGGGCTCTTATTAATACCCCTAGAGAGGATACTTATTATTATATTATAGCTAAGTAAATAGACTTAGTAATAGAAGCTAGGTAGGTTATTATATACCCTATAAAGTAGCCTTTCTTTAAGTAAGTCCTCTTCTGCACTATTAAGGCAGAGGTAGCCTAGGCCTCTTAGGGCTTAAATATTAGTAAGTATAGCTTATGCTAACTAATAGAGAGAGCGTTGCTAATAATAGCATAGCTACGAAGGCGTTAGCTAGCCCGATCGAACAAGAGAACTAGCGGACGAAGCGGTAATAGAGGCAGTATTAGCAGCGCAGGTAGTATACGAGAGGAAAAGTCGATAGTTTTTTAGTTTAAATAATTAAAAACTCTATTATTATTAATATAAAGTTAAAGATCGTGAGGCTATCTAGTGTGACTTACGGGCACGTATAAGTACGGCTATGGTTAGGAAAGGATTACGTGACTGAAGGCTATGTATTATTAGGAGGCGCGGAGTTAGAAGGTCTGTTACACTTAAGTAGGTAAAATCACTATGCAGTAGCCAGAGGCCCTATAGAATATAATAAGATTTACTACTTAAAATAAAGTTAAACCCTACATAGGTTAAGGTTATACTATTACCTAATAAAAAGCCTATATAAGGAAATAAGTAGGGTAGCTTAATAAGCAGCTTATATAAGTATAGAAAGCTCTAGAAACTAAGGCTTAAGTATAAGTAACTAGCCTATCCCTCTAGGATACTCTCTCTCTCTCTTAGTTAGAAAGTAGAGACTTTGATATAAAGCTATTTATACTTATTTACCCTCTAAAGCTACTAATTATAATTATATAACCTAAGAGGTTATAAGCCTAGCTTACTAAGCTAAAACTACGCTAAATAACGCTAAATAACTAAAAAGAAATACTAATTTCAAACTTTAAGCCTCGAACCTCGAACCTTAAACCTCGAACCTTAAACCTCGAACGTAAACCCTTTAACCCTTATTAATATTAATACTTTAACTACTATAATATACGACTTATTAATAATAGTTATAACTATAATAGATATGAAATTTACTATTCCTAAGCTTAAGGTAGCCTCTAATTATACTACTTAGGCTTTAAGGGTTAAGGCTCTTTTAGCGAGTAAGGAGATAAATATTAACTTAGAGGTACCTATAAGCGAGACTAATAAGGACCTAAATAATAAGGTATTAGCTTATATATAGCTATTATACTCTAATAGGCCCCTAAGGGTTATAAAGGACGCTATTATAGCTCCTAAAGCCTAGAATAAACTCGCTAATTTATATAAGCCTAAGGGATTTATAAATAAGTTCTTAACCCATAGGGAGTTCTTTAATACTACTTTAGAAGACTTTAGTAGTATAAAAGAACACCTAACTAAGATTAAAGAGCTTACTAATAACCTAGCTTATTATAAGCTAGGTTTATTTAAATAGGTTATTATAGCCTAGATATTAAATAGCTTAGATAAAGGCTATAAAGGGTTTATAACTAATATAACCTAAAGTCTTAGGGCTAATTTAGAAGCCTATTCTCTAGACTCCTTATTCTCTAATTTACTAGATAAATATAAGAGAAAAGGAGGGAAAAATATTATAAGTTATATTAAGAAAAAAGCCTCTAGGGTTAGTAAAAAGCTTTAGAAAAAGACTAAGGGTTTTTTTATAAAAAACTATAGAAAAAGAAGCTATTCTAAAGATAAATATACTTATTTATATCTTAAAAAGGCTCCTAGCTAGTAGAAGCCTAAAGGAAATAAAATTAAAAATAATAAAGCTAAAACATCTAATAATAATAATTTAGCTAAAATAGTTAATATAACTATTAAAGAATATACTAATAACTACTACAATAATAGCAATAAGTATATAAATAATATCACTACTTTAAAACTAGCTAATATAGCTAAAAATACCTCCCTTAGTAAGGACTTTAACCTTATAGATATAAACTACGAAGGAGGATCTACTCATCCTATAGTAAATAACTTCTATAAGGAAATTAAAGAATTTAAAAACGTAAATATAACCTATAATAACCCTTATAATAATAATAATAATAATACTAACTTATTACTAGGTGGTTTAATAAAGTAGAAATTTAATAACTTGAATGACTATTATAATACGAATTCAACTAGTTCTTTAAATAAAATATTATTCTACTTAGATACTATAGCTACTATTTATACTATTAGTAATATAAAATATCTATATAATATTAAAAATATAAAAGAAAGGGTTAAATAGGGAGAAGTAGGATACTTAACTACTATAAAAGTAGGATCTATAAAATTATCCTTTAATAATAATTATAACGTTATATTAAAATATATATATTATATACTATAGCTAGGTTTTAACTTACTTAGCTAAAATAAACTAGATAATATAGGTATAGCTTTTTCTTTAGAGGTAATCTATTCTATTGAGCTCGGAATCACGCCGCAGCCCCTTCGCAAAAAGACTATAACAAATTCACCTAGTTTGCAGGCATAATTCGGGAAATATTATATAGGTATATTAACCTATACCCTCTACTAGTTAAGGAAAATAATATAGGAACCCTATATATTCCTACTACTTATAAGTAAACCCTCTAAATATTACTATATAAAGTCGGACGCGCGCCGCACTGGGGCTAATTATATTAGAGCTAAACGGGCTACTAAGGCTCTCGTAGCCTAGAAAAGCTACTATATAAGATAACTCCTTAACCTAAAAGGTTAACTTTCTAGTAAGGTAAACGCTACTATATAAGAGGTAACTCCTTAACTAAAGAGGTCTTTCCTAAGAGGTTCTTATAGCTAGAAGCATAAGAAGCTCTATAAGCAGGGCTTTATACCTCTCCCTCTTCCTTATCCTTATCTAACCCACGATAAATCCTTAACTATATTAGCACTAGACCCTATATATAAATATACTAAGCCTAAGCGAGGTACGCCCTTTAGTATAAATAATATAGAGGGGATTACTAGAGAGTTTAGCCTCGATATAATTAATAAAACCCGCTCTTTTATTAACTACTCTACTATATATAGAGAGCGTATTATTAGTATAGCTCTTAAGAGGGCTTACCTTAATACCCCTATAAGGGATTCTATAAGGTATAATAGTATTAGAGCTAAGTAAGTAAACTTAGTAGTAGAAGTTTAGTAGGTTATTATATACCCTATAGAGTAGCCTTTCTTTAAGTAGATCCTCTATATTACTAAGGTAGAGGCAGCCTAGGCAGCCTAGGCGAATATTAGTAAGTATAGCTTATGCTAACTGCTTTAATATAGAGAGAGCGTTACTAATAATAGTATAGCTGCGAAGGCGTTAGCTAACCCGATCGAATAAGAGGATTATAAAGATAGTAATAACTTCTAGCGGATAAAGCGGTAATAGAGGTAGTATTTAATAGTAGCGCGGGTAGTATATAAGAGGAAAAGTCGATAGTTTTATAGTTTAAATAATTAAAAACTATATTATTATTAATATAAAGTTAAAGATCGTGAGGCTATAGGTATATATAAGTATAGCTATAGTTAGGAGAGTTATGATCACGTGACTAAAGGCTATATATTATTAGGAGGCGCGGAGTTAGAAGGTCTGTTGTACTTAAGCAGGTAAAATCACTATGCAGTGGCTAGAGGCCTAATCTATTCTATGTTATATAAAAGATAATATAATACTAGCTATAAGGCAGAAGAAGAATAACTTATACTTCTTTAATATAAATATAGCCTTAGCTAGTAATTGTAAGAATACCGAAGGTATATCTTAAAAATTCTATAATAATCTTATAAGGTTTATAAAAACCTCAATAAATAACTATAGTATATATAGTTATATACCTATATAATATCTCTTTAATAATACTTTAATTACTATAAAATATAAAATAATAACTATAAAAGTATTTCCTTTATGGAATAAATACTTTAAAAATCTATATAAATTCTAATAATAGCAATAACCTTATATATATATATATATATATTTATAATCCTTAGCTTTATAGCT
>JAVHLU010001329.1:0-32570 GCA_036785755.1 Colletotrichum ledebouriae | reverse complement strand
TAGATATCGCTAAGTTTAAGAGCGATATCCCTAAATAGCCTCTAAAGAGTAATAGTCTCCTTAGCTATATATTTAAGGCTTAGAAGCTCTACTTCTATTATTAATATTATAACTATAGCTTATTAAGCGGCTTTCTATTAAATCGGTCTTCTAAAGAGCGAGATTATATACCCTTAAGATAACTTCTATATCTCCTTATTATCTATAAATAAAGCGTTACTTATAATTAGTAATACTTATTTACCCCCTAAGTTACTAAAGTATATTACGAGGTAATAAGTATAATATAGGTATTATATAACCTAATTAGTAGTAATATAGTAATAAGAAGCGGGATTCGTTAGGAATCTTAAGAGTAGAGAATATATAAAAGTAATATTAAGTTAGATTATAATAATAATATAGAGTATAAAGCTAATCTTCTCTTAGAAACTCTTTACTTCTAATAGTATTATTACTATTTTACTTTTTAAGAGTAGTAGGTTTAGAAAGGGGGTTACTAGCGCTCTTAAGTTAAGTAAATCGAACTTCTTTATAACCTACTCGATATATTAGTTATAAGAAAGGTATATCTTTTATATAGCTTAGTTATAAATAACTCTAATTCTAAGATAATACTTAACTAGGCCTTATTCCTTTAATTTATATACTTCCTTTAGGCTAGTAATTACCTTTTATACTACTTCTTTATAGTTCCTATAAAATAGGATAAGGAAGTTATTTATATAAAAGATAACGAGGACCCTCTTCTTAGTTAACTAGAAGAGATATAGGTCTTTACTTATAGGTATAAGGCCTAAACGCTAAAGGGTTAAGGAGAACTCCTTATACTAGAGTAGTAGCGCGTCCCTTAGCCTATAGAGCGCGTAGTATAGTTTAATATACTTCCTAGGCTACTTAAAGCTATCTAGTAACTTATAAATAATTAGGTCTTTATTTGAATCCTAAGAGGCGTTTAGGAATATATTAATAATATTAAATTATTTAACTTCGAGGTCGAATTATATAGTAATTACTATTACTACCCTAAAGGTATAAGTAGCAAGGGTTACTATATAAGTCTATTTAAGGGGCGACTTCTCTTACTAATTACCTTAAATATAGATCCTTGCTTTATACTAGTTAAGGATATTATCCTTATTAAATTTATAAGTAAATACCTACTTTAAAGGGATTAGTCTCTTTATTATCGTCTCTTAATTAATAACGCGCTATATATATATCTATTATAATTTGCTTATCTTAACCTTAGCTACTTTTTTAAAGCGAGTTTAGAGCGCCTATAGGAGGTTTAAAAGTTCCTTTTATAAGCAAGGTAGCTTAATAAGGTTATTAGTAATAAGATATTTATAGATTATTATAGTTATATAAGCGGGTTTTGCGCTATAGATAGTAGTATAAATATAGCTATAGAGCGTATAGTACCTTATATTAGCTTTTAAAAAGGCTTTCTACTAATTAGGTATAAAAGTCTTAAAGAAGCTAGATACCTACTCCTACTCTATATAATATTAGAGTAAAAACTAGTAACTAGAGCAGGATTCGCTTTTTACTATTCCTAGTTATAAGTTACTAAGTAGTAGATTATATAGTTATTAGCTTTAATAAGTTTAGCTATAGCCCTCCTAATTATATACCTAGTTAGACCTCTATTTAGTATTAGCCCTCTCCTCTCTATCCTAGTATAGCTATATTAGTAGATTTAAGGGCTTAATATCTAAAGGTTCGTTTTTATTACTCTTACTTATTTTAGAATTATATTATAAAGCAGGGAGTAGTTTAATTATAACATAATCCTTAATCTATTCCCCTTTAGAATTAACTTCCCTAATAGCTTTATATATATAGTTTGTTTCTAATATATATACTACGCCTACTACTCTATCTATTAGAGCTAGGCTTTTATCTAACTCTAGTATAGGATTAGGGGATAATAGCTACCCCCCCTTCTAACTTACCTATCCCTTTAGAAGTTTTAGGATTCTTCTATTTAGAGACTTAGTTATAAGAACGAGGGTTAGTATAAGTAACTATTTAATTATAAGTATTAATATAGCTTTATCCTTATCTATAATGCCTAGGATCTAAAGTTTAAAGTTAACTTATAATATAAGCTCTTTAATCTCTTCTATTATCTCGCGGATAATATCTTCTAGGATAGCCTCTTTTACCTTATCCTTTATATAGAAAGTTTATTTATTAAACTTTATATTTTATATAATAATAACTATTTATAATATAGGGATCTAGACTTTATATAGGTTATAGGTATTTAGAACATATCCTACTAAGTATCTAATATATCCCCGCGGTACTACCTTAAAGTCTCTCTTATTAATTCCTCTTTCTTATTCCCTCTTAAGGGGGTATATATAGTAGCTATAGGCGTATATATATCCCTAGTAAGAGCGAAGGTCGTAGGTTAGGGCTACTCTATTATTAGGTTACTACTAGCGAAAGTACTAGCGGAACTATTCCTCTTCGATCTATAGTAGCGAATACTAGTTATAGCGTTTAAGTAGGCTTATATTATAAAGCGTTATTACTACTAGTACTATCTTAGCCTATAGTTTTATAAGTAAGCTAGCTATAGCGAGTATCTTAATTATTTATATTATAACTTCCTAACTAGCCTATTCCCCTCTACTATTTAATTCCTTTATATATAGAGGAGTTATTTTAACCTCTATTCCTTTTATATAGGTCTAATCCTTATATCCTATATAGCTTATAAGTAAAATTACTAAGTTCTTAATATATTATCTAATCTTATAATTAGAAAGTCCCTTCTATTAATATACTTATTACTTAAAGGTATATAGAGCAAGTATAATACTACTATAGGTCTTATTAATACGTAGAAATGCGAAGAGCGAACTAGTATACTTATCCTTAATAATAAGGAGCTATTAGTTCTAGTTAAAGCCTTCGGGGTAGTTAAAGAGATCCTATATAATTCTATAGTAAGGGTATATTACTTTATCTTCTAATATTTATCTTAAAATTACTTATTTAGCGTGCGTAACTACGTAGTATTAGTACTATAAGCGTATCGGGCTTTTAATCCTTACCCCCTAAGTAGTATATACTAGCTACTCTAGAGCCTTAGGGCTAAGGTACCTGCTTTATAGGTATTAAAGTATTATATTATCGCTCTAGTCCAGTAGTAGTATAAAAGAGGTATACTTATATATTATAAGTATATAGTTTATATTATTAATAATAATATTAATACTTTAGGGGATCCGCTCGGGAATAGAGTATAAGGAATAAGGCTTATATTTAAAGAAGGCGAGGTTTACTTTCCTAATAAGTTTCTTAATTATAATACTATTCTTATAGGTTCTAAAGCGAAATATATAGTTATACCCTAAATACTAAATACCTATCTTCTAAAATAGCGCTTTAGAGATAATATTAATATAAAAGTTCTCTATATATCCTATATTATAGAGCATAAGGTCCTCTATATTTATACTTTTTAAGCTATTAAGAGTATTCTTAATAATCTATATGCTTTTTATAATAATTAGGTATAATACTATTCTAGAATTAACTTATTCTCTTTTATAATACTTAATTAAGGAGGAGATAAGTAGGAACTTATTATTTATAAGGTGCGTCCCTCTATAGTTATCTAGGACTATAGATTTATATAATTTATAGGGTCTTAAGTAGGGGGTTATAAAGATACTTAGATACTCTTTATCTAAGTTAATTATATTATCCTTAACTTTATTCAAGAGAGCTATATAGAAAGTAATTACTACTATATTAATAAGGTAGCTTAGGGCTATGTTAGATTTCTTAGATAAACCCTTATTACCTCCCTTATTATTTTAGTAGTTCTTACTCTTATAGGGTATAGCGTATAGCTAGCCCTTATAAGTAAGTTCTTTATAAAGATTAGTAAAGTATAGGTTATTATTTAACTAGTTATAGATCTAAGCTATTTATATATCTATTACTAATATATAAGGGCTCTTTTAGTAATATCTAGTTAAAATAGCTTCTAAGTAGTTATAATTAATACTTAGCTATTAATAGCTCGACCTATATAAGTACTATTTATTACTAGATAAGTTACTAGTTATAGGAATATTTAATAGGTTAGGCTTATTTATATAGCTAGCTAGTATTATAAAGACCCCGGCGCTTTATCCTTATAATCTTAAGTAGAGTATATCCTTATATAAGAGGTCCTTGAATATATTAATATATTAGCTTATATTAGAGACTAGTATCCCTGCTCGCTCCTATTTAAGGATATTTCTCATTTCTATATTAGCTTAAGTAAATATAAAGTAATAACTTATTACTTAAAGAAAAGTTTTTAAAGCGAGGGTATTATTTACTTTAGGAAGCTTAAGCTAGGTAGCGTAGAAGTAAATACCCCTAAAGTCCTTAATCTAGGTATTAGGATTAATACTCCTATTTGCTTTTTCTAGGACTTAGATATACTCCTCTTAAATAGTAATAAGGGTATTAGCCTCGCTTAGAGTATAGCGATATTTAAGATTAATAATAAAGCTATATAGGGTTATATCCCCTTTAGCGAGAAGTTCTATATATATAAGTATAATAATATTATAAGTAATAGTCTCTATAACGAAATACTTAATCTATTTAAACTCCTAGTCCTCATAGGTTTACTTAAACTCTTATATAGTAAGTAAAAAAAAGTACTCTAGGTACTATTCCTATATACCTATAATATTCTTATTAATTATAACTAGGGTAGTTAGAGGCTAAAGGGGTTATAATTCGTTTATCTATATCCTAGTAGTAGACTTAGGAGTAGTCCTAGAAGTAATATTAGAAGTAGTCTCTTTTAGAGCTTCCTAGTTAAGTAGAGCGACGTATTAATTATAAGCACTTTTCTCCTATACGTACTAGGTATTAATATCCTAGTTTTACTTAGTAATATATAAGTTAAGAGTTAGAGTTTCTAATAAGGTCTTACCTAGGTATAAAGGTCCCTTAGGGTTATCTAAGTTAATATACTTCTAAACTCTAATAGCTTAGGCTTTAGCTTAGATTATAATATATTAAGTAGCGAAGTCCCTATATATAATTAGCTAGTATAATACTATAGTAATAGTAATAAAAGATATTATAGTTAAAGTTATTTAGAAATAGAGGGTTTATAGTAGTAGAGGATAGTATATAATAAGGAGGAAAGAAAGAATAGGAGAAAGGAAGTTTTAATAAGTACTTTTAGTAGTAAAGGCTAGTTTTAAAATAGTAATTAGGGGTCTAGTTAGAGCTAGGCTTATAACTATTAAGAAACGTCCTATAGGGCTATATTTATAGTTACTAAAGAGCTTAATCTATTATAATAAGAGTAGCTATAATATAGTTACTTATAACTATAGTTAGAGGAACGACCCCTAGAAAAAGGTCGCTCTAGAGCCGACGTTAGTTACGTACTGCGCTAGGAACGGGCGATACTGAAGGCATCACGACAGGACTAGGTATAGATAGTGGTTAAGTTGCCGCTAACGGGAACCGGACTGTTCATGGCCCAGGCAACGTAGCCGGCGAAACCGACCTAGGAAAGGTAAGGTAATAACGGGTATATGTCAGTCATGGCATCGAGGAACCGGGACGAAGTGCTCATGTTCATGAACGCGATGCCGATGACGACATCAACGACGTCGGTGTTCTTGGTCTGGTAGGTCTTCAATGTCATCTGGGTGACGACTCCGTATGCACCGCCGCCTCCCTCACGGATCGCATAGAACAGATCTGAGCTGATGCAAGGGTTCTCCGTGACTACTTCTCGGGAAGCCAAGACGACCTTGGCGGATAATACCTGATCAGCCCCAAGCCCATAGTAGCGGGTGACTGGACTATGGCCGGATCCTTGTGTCCATCCGCCTGTGCTGCAGGGCCCCTGAGAAAAGTTCAGCAACTTTCGATGTGGCGGAGAAATACAAAGGCGTCTTACCCTGTTGTTGCCTCCGACTACAATGAGATTCTTTTCGAACGCTGCTGGGTAGATGTCCGACCATGAATACGCCCCTGTTATGGTCAATGCACTGCCTTTCTAGTTTGACTGAGGACATTCATTCACAACCTGGAAGTCCTCATGGAAGTTGAAACCTCGCCGATAATTTGGAGCCAGATTGATAAGCTACCATAACCAGTTGACCTACATCTCGGTTGTCAGCTCGAAGGCGTGATCGTTCTTAGCGAGATAGCTACTAACCTGTGAAGGAAGCCATGGCCGGTGGACTTGACTACCAGACGGATGTGGTATTTGCTAGCGAACAGAATCCTTTCGAAACGTCATCTTCGTGGGTCAAGTTGACAGCATAGACGGGGGAGCTCCCAATGCTGCAGTTGGCAGAGGGAGCGTTGGCGGTGAACTGAGTCAGCGGACAGGATGTGGTGAGCGGAGAGTCATAGCTAATGAGATGCGCTTCCTCAAAAGTTGGAGGCACCCAGCCCTTTGTCACGGCTTCACAAGCGGACGCATTCTGATCCGGTCAGGCGTAACGCGGAGTAGCAGGTAGATTCGTTCGGATGAGCTTGCCCGAGACGGAGCTGTTGAATCGGCCCCACTCTTCTCTCGTTGCCAGCGACAACGGTATCCTAGCAAGACTTCTATATGCAATAAACGAAAGGACGCAGCTAAGGAGTGGTATTCTCGACTTGAAGCTCCAGCTTGGGTCTCAGCGTCACCCGCGAGAGTGTCCAAGACTGCATGACGTGAGAGAGGGTAAGCCTGAGTCAGCGGATCACCACATCATCACCCACAGAGTAATGGGTTGAGATGAGGCATCATGCGTCTTCGCAAAATCTCATCACGCTGCTGCGCTGAGCAAACCAGCTGGAGGTTATCATTGGCATCAAGAAGTGCGGAACTCGCACGATGAATGATGGCCTCGCACCATCAGATTGCTCATGGATCTGCGGCCATTAACAAAATCAGTCACAACACCTATCAACAAAGAGACGCGGCTGAAGTTTGTTAAGTGGAATGTCTACATAGCGAAAAGGGTCGAAAGATACCTAAGTATTATGATTGAACGACTTTCGTCAGTCATGTTCTGACTTTAGCATTATTGGTCGACTCAGACCCTAATAGTGTCTGTTCCTCTAGAAACGACTAAACGTAGGTACAAAATCGCTCTTTAATACTGATCTTTCTACTCTAACGAAGTTCGAGATAGGTTTCGGTGATTATTCAAAGCTTTTGATGGCTTCTCGGATGCCCTGCTGCCCTCAATGGGCTTTACTAATAGTCACATGACGCGCCTCCGGCGCACGACACATGAACTAGCCATACATAATTAGGAGGCCAATTAAAAGTATGATAGAATAGTAGCGACGGTACAATAGCGATGATTTCGGTGGAAGGCGATGATGTAGGCTGGATAAAATCTGTTCCATACTACCAGGGAAGAACCTGGCCAGTTTGCGTCATGAACTTCCCTGACGTAGTCTCCCGGCTAGCCCCGTCAATAACCTCCAAACAACCGACGACACTGCTATCAATCGTGTCAGGAGGGCCGAGGTCGTAGTTCCAAGCCTTCGCAGAGAACTCGCCCATCGCGGTCTGAACCCAGCCAGGGTGCAGTGCAACCGAGACCAGATTCTTGTGCTGCGCATGAAGCGACTTCGTGATATGGTTCAACGCCGCCTTGCTCGGGCCGTATGCGCCTCCGGGAACGGGCTCTTGGGCTTCGATAGATCCCACCGAAGACGAAACGCCGATGAATTTGGCAGGGACGTCATCCTCGCAGCGGAGCTTGTCCATCAAGGGCCAAAGTCCTTGGAAGATCATCAGTGGGCCAATCGTGTTGATCTCGAAAGCGTTGCGAAAGTCCTCGGCTGGCGTTGTCGAGATTGGGAGCATCGGGAAGGGCGCAGCCGCGTTGCTGATGAGGATGTCGATGCGGTCGATGGTGCCGGCGGTAGCTGCCGTGAAAGACTCACGCACGGCAGAGGGGGTCAATCGCTTTGAGAGGTCGAGCAGCATGACGTGAAGCTCGCTGTTGTCGCCTTTGTGGACATTGGCGATGTTGGTCTTCAGGGCTGCAGCAGCAGCATCGTTGCGAACCGAAGCCACGATCGTAGTAGATGGGCGGGCGAGCAAAGCCTTGACGAGTCCCAGGCCAATGCCCTTATTTGTGCCCGTAATCACGTAGACCGTGTTAGGCATGGCTGTGGCGGATCCAAACTCAGCGAATGATAGCGATGAGTTACTCAACTGATCGGAGTTATAGTGCCGTCTTTGCGGGAAATAGAGTAGAAGAGCCTATCGCGGTGAAGCTGGCGTGGGCGCGTTAAAAGGAGAGGTAACCTGGTCTGCTCTGCGTAAGAGGGTTGGAAGGATCAGGGCGGGGAAAAGACAAACATGTGAGCAGCTTAGGGCCAAAAGTGTCCAGGTTGCTGCGCCGCAGGAGGGAGCATGATGGGTAAAGCCACTTCAGTTATCATGTCAGCCTCCTGTCAGCCTCCAGTCAGCCTCGTCCCATACAACACGCGATGGACCAAAGGATCCGTGTCAATCTATCTGTGCCTGACTCCCAGTTGCAATGTGTCGTACTGTATATGCCACTTGAAGCGCTATCCCAATGCTGGGAACTCTTCGTGTGCTGCGTCTAAACCGTTTGCGAAGCCGTCTGCGATCTGCAAAGCCCGCACACGCTCCTCCTCCACCCGGTCCCATGTCCAACCTTCGACCGCTGCCGGGCCGCTCCCGCCCTCCGCTTTTCCGTCGGCCCCACTTGTCTCCGAGCTTTCCGGCGCAAGGACGCCTGCTGCCCTGAAGAATTTCTCAGGGGGCACCGTCAAGCGTCCAGCTTTGACTACGCATTTCGAGATGGCTGTCGCATACACGGTAGGAGACCGCGGAGACGGAGTGCCATCCTTCTCAATCTTCCACGGTTGGTACGTGAATGATTCGGCGCCCTTTTCCCGCTCGGCAAAATGCGTCACGACGTAAATCCACTTGCGATCCCAGGTTAAGATCCTGCTGTGCATGTCGAAAGCGACTCCCGGCTTGATCTCCTTCTTGAACGTGCACGAAGTGCCCGCGAGGATGACCATGACGCCATTTTTGTACTCTTCGTACAAGCCGCCGCGGATGGCTTCAGACCGGAGGGCAGCGAGAAGATCGGTTCGAGCTACGTCGAGATCTGAGAAATAGGTGCTGTTTGATTTGTGCAGGTTGTAGTCGGTCTCCAGCAGGGCCACCCGCGAGCGAGCAACAACAGGCCGAAATATCGATCCTGGCTTAGGCTCGAAGATGCCTTGTTTTGGCCACCAAATGTTGTAGAAAATACGAGCCTAAAGTGACTTGTGAGTTTGAATACTGTAAGACAACTGAACCACGGGGCGAACACTCACGTGCCACACGAGTGGAAATCTTTTGAAGTTCAGATAGAACAGTGCGGCTGCGAAGGCACCCAAACACGTCTGGGCCTTGTTTTCTGTCGCCAATCGAATGGCGCGTTGAAGGAGTTGGAGAAGGGCGGGCCTTGCTGCCTCCAGAGCCTCTGCTGCCCTCGCCCGTAATACCGAACTCATTTCGCGAGCACTATCCCTTCATGCCCAGCCTATGGACGAGATGATTGAAGGTTTGGCTTGGACAAGTAGTTTACTACTTTGGCCTGTCACACTAAAAGTCACAGCCGGTGAAAGATTTCTATCTACACGTGGCTTCATGAGTCAGCCCACCGAGATGAATATTGCACGAGCCAGTCAGAGGCCCGGCACGAAAGCAAACCAAGCCCTTACTTGGGCTTATTTGATGCAGCGTGACGGTTGATTCTGCGCCCCAATTCTGCCCAGTCCTTGGATGACTGAAAACGGTCTTCGTGATTCCGCGATCGACCCAAGAATGTCAAAATCATACTAAAGTCTCCGAAGGTAAAACCAAAAGGTTGGGTTGCATTTTCCTGGTTGATGCATCAAGACTCTAGAGACCGCCATGGTTCATTCCAAGACGTCTTCCCCGGCGATCGGTAGAACGTCGCAGATCACAAGTATTTGTTGAGCCGAGAGTTGCCATTTCGATGAATGAATTTGCGTCAATCCTGTGGTCTTAGCTGAAGTCGCTCGTGTCTCCATACGTTTCATGTCTCTAGCCACGATTGGGGGATTGGAGACGGTTTGCTCAGCTCTTCTGCGCATTCAGTGCTACGGCGTGGCAGCTCAGGCTCTTCTGCGGTTGGACCTCAGCAAAGGCCGAAAGAAAAAAAGTCTTCTCTCGTGTTGCAATGAACCCGAGGTGGGCACCGTCGAGCCTCCGGTGCACACAACGGCCAGCTCTACCCAGGATGAATGCCTCTAATATAACAAGCTTCGTTTCGCCATGTACGAGTGCCGCGACATGAGTCCAAGCATCGCCTCGTAAACCCCGCATCAAATCTTGGAAGCCTCTAGAGTATCATTTACAGCATTATTCACCGTCGTATGGGCATTTGAACACCCTTTAGGAATCCCGATCAGCAAAATGGCTTTTCAAACCAGTCCCACTTTCACACATTTCTCCTACGCGGCAGCTGGAGATGCTGGAGTTATGATTCTATTTTACAGCAGTATCCTGGGAGCATCGCGGGCGTTGGGTCTTGAATGCTGGCTCGTCATCTGATCCGGAATTTCCAAATCGAATCCCGAGGGATATTCACCAGAATAGGAAAGTCAGGAGTGCCGCGCCTGGTGCATAAAGAGAGAGACCTTGGCGAAAGAATCACCGCGCCTGTAAACTTCTTACCCTCTCCATGGGATCGGGCTGCTTTCCAGCAGAGAAAGGTGTACTCCTGCGTATCTGTTCTCGACTATCAGCTTTGTTGGCGGCTGTATGTTCCTTACTTCAGTTGAACCTTTCTCAAACAGGCTAAAGCAACTCAAACCTAATCCATTCCATTACTAGTACAAGTGCCCCCCTTTCCCGTCTCATTGCGAAGCAGTTGAGATTTCTGCTGCTCAGCCCTGGAGATCCTAAATGTAATCTTGTCTCAGAGTAGCTGGATAGTCTCATAATTATCGGTGCCAAAGACCTTATGTACCAACCAGTTGAACAATCTCGGAAGAGCGGCTTGATGAGTTACAAGACGTAGAATTACTCTGTCTCCGAGTCTCGAAGTATCAACCACCTTGAGCAATGCCCGTCAGTGGGTGTGTCATAGCTCAAGGTTGCCTAACAACAAACTCACGTTGCCGCCCCCGCCGTCCTCAACCCACTAGAAAGCTTTGGGTATGATGATTGCTTGTAGGCTTTACAGGCCAAAGCAAAATCGTCTTCTTTGAGACGTCCTTCGACGCTTTTGCCTGCTAAATCGCCGCAAGGCATCTGCGCTGTCGAGCATTGCTTGGTTGCCGCCCATTCCTCTAACAAAACAAGCAACTCAGCAAGTCTACAAAAAACACATCAGCAACGTTGCGATTGAAAATACCTCGTCGGAAGCATGGCGTGCATGGCATAACCGATGAGCCAAAAATGAGGGTTTACTGGTCACTTGATGACGAAACGCTTTCGCGCCAATTCGCATTGGCTTGGGTTGAGACGATCTCTTGCCAGCGAAAAATGTCGAGGATCTCATGGCTGTGTTCCTCCAGAGTCAGATACGGTGCGGCCTGTGCTGTTAAACATATGTAAAGGGAATTGGTTCTCTTACTATTTCGGGTCACGAAGGGACATGCGATCGATCTGATATGCCTGATTTACTCCATGCCTGCTGCTTGGTCAAATGCGACTAACCTCGTGCATCCTTCTGGCAGAGCGTGAAGAGAAAAACAGCGTGTATGTGCCCGAAGACGAGCTTGCTGCTATCCCATCAACTGCTAACTGACGCCGCAAAACCTGCACTATAGAAACATCCTCATTTGCCCTAAATTATTAACTTTATGAATTTCTCACTAGGCTAACATTCAAGCTGCTTATATGCACTAGACTACCCCTTATGTACGTACTGACTGGCAACAAGCAAATGATCAAACCATGTTCGCGAATTCATGGAAATTCAGACCAAATCATTCTGGCACTGGCAACAAGACCAGCATGTCGATCAGCTTATCATTCCCGGCTCTGGGTTGCTGATAAGAACATGGAAATCTGAGGACAATGGTTTCTGATGCGCTCGGCCGTCATAGCGGTCGCGCAATCCCGTCACACAATCGCCGATCGGTGCTGCTTCCGGCCTCGCCACAGCGCGCCGTGGCTGGATGACATCATAAGCCTCTCTCCCTGATAACCGTCACTTATCAAGACGAGATTGCCAGGAGCCTCTTTGATTCTAAAATGCGAAGAGAGAGAAAGAAAAAAAAAAACCATCGCAAGATAACATCACGGTTTCAACTGATTCAAAAATTAATCATGGCCTACCTAGCAACACGCCAGAGGGCGCTTACTACTGCGCTTTCGCGTTCGCAGCTGGCCCGCACACTCCCGCCTCTGACCCTCCGCTTTCCGAGTACCTCGACGCGTCGTCCTCTCAGCGACAAGCCGGGGCTGGAGTCGACCGACATCCGGGATGCGGCAGATGCGAGAAAGACATCTCCCCCGCAGCCCAAGATCACCAACGCGAGCGTGCCTGGAGAAGGTGCCGACAAGCTCACGGACGAGCAGAAGCGCGAGGTGGAGGAGCACAACCGCGATTTCGAGAAGAAGCATGACCGGGCGCAGCCGGCTGCGGACGACAAGGTGGACAGGAAGTTTTGGGGAAGCGGGACCGAGGACACCAAATGAGGCGGCACATAACCTGACGTTTGATTTTCGCCCGGGGGTCAGTCTTTGTGTGTGCCAAGAGACTGTTTGTATCATTGTTACTGGGAGCTTTGGCGCGGCACTTACAAGCCCTGCTCTTTCCTTCGGTCGGCGTTTGAACTCTGGTTCAATACCTACGGCTTCACTAGACTATACTCAGCGAGTTCAGTGGGCGAAGAATCAGCTCGATTTGTAGTGAGAAGCATCGTGATGTCGTGGTCTCGCTTGGGAGAAGAACACTCCCGGTCTACAATTTGTACTCAGTCTCGAAGGACTGAAGAATTATAAACTGAAGCTCTCTTCCATGGTTTTGTGAGATACACTACGCATGCCATCCAAGACAGGGGAAGTGTGTCAAGTAACATTCACATGGATGCCGTCTCTCCCACTCGTCGTTCTTCGAATTGAATCATCCACGGTTATGGGGTTGGATTAAGCTCACGAAATGACGCCGTTCAAAATCAGGTGAGTTCAAGGTTTGAAGTCTGGAATATGCCATCTGAAAAATGCAATGGCGTGTTTTAGGCGAAGATATCGGGCTCGGCAGAAAGGCCCAACGGCTTATTTCTGTTATCCCAGGATTCGTTTTGCTTTGGGCATCTTGTCGCTTGCGTATCGACTCGCTCTCATGCTACGTCTTGGACGCAGACTTGCGAGGCTGCTTGGGTCTCATCGCCGAGCTTGGCAACAAGAAGGTAGCGATATTCATCTCGTAAGCCAAAACGCCTCGCCACCGGTTCTTTGTTTTCCGTCATGAAACAATTTCGAGGTAGGTCTTGTAATAAGCTTGATTGACATAAGGTCCCAAGAGACCCGAAATGGCCGTCGTCAATCATAACCGTTCCCTTCTTCGAGCGAAAACTCCAGAGGGTCTTGGCACATCCGAACTCCAGCCGGCAGCTCGAAGAATCTCACATATTTTTAGTAGCAAACGCGGCTTTTTGTCCGAAACTTCAGCTTCCTGCTTCGTGCCAAGCTAACGGCGAAATGCCCGTCAGCCAATCTTCCCGCAGGGAAGCGAAAAGGCCCCCTCGGTTGATCGCGGGTGTTCCCACCGCCGGCGTCTTAGCAAGCTGGAGATGCTAGCTAGCAACAGCTTACGTCCAGGTTACTAAAGCTTTGTTATGATACCTTTAGCATCGCCCGTTCCTAGCGCAGCATATAACTAATATCAGCTCTAGAGCGACCTTTTTCTAGGGGTCGTTCCTCTAACTATAGTTATAAGTAACTACGTTATAGCTATTCTTATTATAATAGAATAAGCTCTTTAGTAGCTATAAATATAGCCCTATAGGATGTTTCTTAATAGTTATAAGCTTAGTTCTAACTAAACCTCTAACTACTATTTTAAAATAAGCCTTTATTATTAAAAATATTTATTAAAACTCCTCTCTCTTATTCCTTCTTTCCTCCTTAATATATACTATCCTCTATTACTATAACCCCTATATTTCTAAATAATTTTAATTATAATATCTTCTATATTATTATAATAATATTATACTATTTAACTATATATAGGGATTTTACTACTTAGTATATTATAATCTAAGTATAAGGAACAATAGCGGGTGCAGGATATAGAGCTAACGCTATTAGTAAAACATTAGCGAATTAGTAGTAAATATACACCCCCTTAAGAAAGCTCTATAAGCTAGAGACTTAGAAGGTTAAGTAATAGTTTAATATAGCTATATATACCTATATTCTAGTGTTCTAGCCTTTCCTAGTTTAGGCTTATAGCTATACTCTTATAACTCTATTACTTCTACTTTAATTTAAGAAACTAATACTAGTTAGAATATCTAAAATAAACTAGCGATAGTATACTAACGAATTAGTAATAGAGTTTAACTATAATAAACTCTAGGCTAGGTATATAGAATATAACTAATAGGGTCTTAGCTAATATAATATAAGTTACTCGCTAAGCCTTAAGATATAAGGAATATAGTATAGATACTACGCTAGGGGGATAGATAACCCTAGTAATAATAGGATAGGAGAGATAATCCTAAGGGGGCAGGCCCGGTCCTAGATAGCACTAGAGTAGGTAAACCTACCCTTACTTAGTAAATAAATAATAAGTAGTAGCTAATAAAGCACCTTACCTAAGACCCCCTAAGAAGCTAATATCTTAGGTATCCTTACCTAAGTAATAGAACTATTATAAAGATAGTAGGAGAGTCTTATAGAGTAGATATATCTATAATAATAATAGTATAAGGAATAAACTACTACCCTACTATAAGAACTCGCTAACTACCTAGCGACGAGGTACCTATAGAGAGAATATAAGAAACCCCCTATATATAACTACTATACTATAAGTAAGGACTTTACTATAGACTAGGTTAGTAACTAGATCTAGGTAGTTAAAGACGGATACTAACTATATACTAGTAGTACGCCGGAGTAATAGGTCTAATAAGTACTTATAAAAATAAGCTTATCCCTATAGACCTAGTAGTAATATTATAAAGCTAGGCTAGAAGGAGACCTAGCTTAAGCTAACCTTATAGCGTTTATTTACTAATAATATATTAACCTAGAGCTTTAAGAGCAAAGGTATTATAAAAAGCTAGATATAATAAGGCAGAAGGAGATATAATTACTAATATAGTTCTTTACCAAATAGTTAGTAATATATTAGAACTTAGGTATAGTTAGTATAGAAGATAGTAAAGCTAAGGCCTATATATTATACTTCTAACTAGCCCCCTTTCTATATAAGGAGCTTAAATAATAAAAGGTTAAAATATAGAGACTAAGGGATATAGCTATAGAAGCGGAATACTTATAGGAGATATATTACTAATAGGGTAATACGACCCTATAGAGCGAAAGTAGGAAGTAATATATAAGTAAAGAGCACGCGCTAAGGGTCCCCCCTATAGTAAGGGCGAGCTAAAGGGGGGGCTAGTAAAGCTCTAGCTATAGAACTATATAAGGTACCTAGATCCTAATATCTTACTAACTAGTTAGTAGCACGTTATAGGGATCTAATAAGAGCTAGCCTATATTTAGCCCTAATATATAACCTACGATATCTAACGCCTTAGTATACTTTAGCTATAAGAAGAAAGGGTATAGGAGAGTAGACTACCTAAATAAATAATAAAGCGCGAATAAAACGCTAGTAGGATACTAAGTATTTACTAAGAAAGCGAGGGTTAATATAATCTAATTTATAAGGGAGGTTAAGGAACTTAACCTATTAGAAAATAAATAGGCTAGGGGATTATATTAATAACCCCTATACTTATAATAAAACTAGACGCCTTCTTAAGGGGAGATATTATAAAAAGATAGGTAATTATTCTCTAGAACGTTACTAAATAAAAAGTAGTAGTAAATATAGATTCCTATTCCTAAGTTAATATTATTAGTAGTCGACTAGTAAAGTCCTTATAATTATAACTTATAATAGCGCGCACCCCTATATTAGAGGGGTTTAATAGGTCCTTTATAATAAGCTAGAATACGTACTAGTTAACCTTCTTCCTTATTAACTTAAGGGGATAACTAAGGAAGATATAATAACTCTTTACTAGGGCTCCCTACTCTAAAGGAATAGGGGACCTCCTCTTATTATAATACTCTATAGGAAGAGAGGGTATTATAATTAATACCCGGATAAATACCTAGGGATATAAGCGCCTTAGTATTACTAAGCTATTAGTATTTATATAAGAGGTTATTAAAAATAGCTAGAAGGCTTATATTATATATATTTTAGGGAATATTACCCCCTATAAGCTATTAATAGAGGCCCTAGGTAAAGAGGATACCTTAGAGGGCAAAGTAGAATTACTACTAGAGCTACTTAGTAAATAAGCGATATTTAATAAGTAGTTAGTAAAGGAATACCTAGCCCTAGAGGGTATAGAATATACTATTAACTTAGTTAAAGAGAAGAAACCTCTATATAAGCCTATCTACCTACTAAATAAGTACTAGCTAGAGGAGCTCTACTAATATATTACTAATAACTAAGTAATAGGGCGGATTTAACCCTTAATAAGTAAGGTAAGCGCCCCTATTCTCTTTATACCTAAGAAGGATAGATCCTTACGCCTTTATATAGATTATTAAGGTCTTAATAAGGTAATACTAAAGAACTAATATCTACTTCCCCTTATTAGTAAGCTATTAAATAGGCTTTAGGGAGTAAAATAGATCTTAAAAATTAACCTTTAAGATATATACTACTATATCTATATTAAGCTAGAAGACTACTAGAAAATAGCTTTTAGAACTTATTATAGGTACTTTAAATATACTATTATATTATTTAAACTTATAAACGCCCTAGTAACGTTCTAGGCGTATATTTACTAAGCGCTTACTAAGCTATTAGATACCTATTATATCGCTTATATAAATAATATTATAATCTACTCTAAGATAAGAGAGTAGTATATAAAGGACCTTCGCTAAGTACTCTATAGGCTTCGCTAGTAGGCGCTATATACTAAGCTTAGTAAGTATAGGTTCTACTAATAATAAGTAGAGTTCCTAGGGTATATTATTATACCTAAAGGTATATTAATAGACTAAACCTATATCTAAGCTATTACTAAATAGAGGCCGCCTAAGACCTATAGGGAGATCTAAGTCTTCCTAGGATTTTATAACTTCTACTATAAGTTTATTATAAGCTATTTAGGTATTATAGCCCCTATAATATCCCTACTAAAAGGTAGTAAGAATAATAAGAAGGGAAGCGAATTTTGCTAGCTAGAAGAGGCCTAATAAGCCTTTAAATAGCTCTAAGCTGCCTTCTACTTAGTAACTATTCTCTAATATTAGAACCTAACCTATAAAATAAGGGTTAAAACGGATACTTCTATAAAAGCTATATCTAATATCTTATTATAATATATTAATAGCTAGTAATAACTAGTCGCTTACTATTTATAAAAGCTTAGTAATACCGAGTAGTATTAGAGAGCAGGCTAATAGGAGCTTCTCGCTATAATTAAAAGCCTAGACTACTAGGCTTACTACCTTTAAGGTATATTAAAAAAGTTTATAATTCTAATAGATTACTAGGCGCTAAAGCGAGTTATTAGTATGTTAGCGTAGGACCTTTAGGGAAGGCTTACTAAATAGGTATATAAACTCTTAGTATTTAACTTTAACCTAGAGTATAAGTTAGGGGTTATAAACCTGGTAGATAGGCTATCTAGGAGGCTAGACTATATAGAGGGGGAGGTAAAATATAATAATATACTCCTAACCCTAGTAAGGAAGCTAGGGTTTATTAGTAACCTATTAGTAGACCTCTAGATAAGTATTACTACTCTATAAGGTAATATAGAGACCTTAAGAGTATTTATTAACGCTATAAGGGCTAGTATAAAATAATACCCCTTTTAGATAGATAGCTCTAGGGATGGAGACGCCTTAGTCTCTAGTTAGTATAGCGCTCTATAGTATACTAATATTACTATAACTATAGTAGCTATAATAACCTAATACTAAAGAGCAAGGGAAGACGCGGAGAACGCTTAGTAAGAGGTTACTAACCTAGAGGCCTCGCTCGGAGCTAGGGTTACTATAGCGTAGTAGTATATCTTATACTAAGTTATAAGAGAGCTTATAATAGGTAAAATAGCGTATAGTTAGTAACCCTCTAAAGTAATAGAAAGTCTTATCTATAGACTATAAGCTAATAACTTATACTACTAGACCTAATTAGAGAGGGTATATAGACTAGCTAGCGATTATAGGGGCTATATAATTAATAGCTATAGAACCTTATTCTATAAGGGAAGGTTAGAGATATCCTAGGAGAGGTCCCTAAGACTTAAAATCCTTCGCTAATACTATAATAACTATAGGGCAGGCTATATAGGGGTAAATAAAACTACTAAGTTAATCTTAAGGAAGTTCTACTAGCTAAACTTAGCCGTAGATATATATAATTATATTATAGGGTGCTATATATACTAAGGGATCCGGGTTCCGAGGTATAAGCCCTATAGAAAGTTATACCTACTACCCCTACTAGCGCACCCGTTTTAGGAAATTAGTATAGACTTTATTACTAGACTACTACTAAGCTATTAGTATAAAGGCGGGGAGTATAATATAGTTCTCGTTATTATATACTAGATAACTAAGTTTACTATATTTATCCTAATAATAAAGCGGCTAATAGCTATTAAGCTAGCGCGGATTATCTATAAATAAGTAGAGTACTATTTTAATACCCTAGAGGGTATTATTAGTAACTAAATAAGCTCCTTACTAGCTAATTTTAGGAGGAATTCATAAGAGAGAGGGCTATTAAGCGCTACCTCTCTACTATATATTACTCCTAGACTAATAGGTAATCTGAAAGGATATACTAGATATTAGAAAAGTACCTATAAGTATATACTAGTAACTCGCTATAAGAATAGGCTATCTAGTTACCCGAGGCTAAGTCTATATATAATAATAGTTGCTATAGCACTACTAGGTACTTGCTAATAGAGGCCCTATATAGCTACTACCTATATTATATAGAATATATAACCCCTGCGAATAGGGTTATAGTATAGGGTATAAGGGAGCGAATTAAATATATCTTAAGGCTTTATAAGAGGGCCTAGGAATAGTAGTAGAAGGCTACTAAGGTATAAGCTAAGTATTATAACGCGAGGTATAAGGAATAGACCTACTATTAGGGATAAGTTATTAGGCTATTAATAAAGAACTTCTAGTTTAAGAATAAAAAACTAGTACCTAGGTTTATATAGGTAGCTATTATAGAACTAATTAATATATAAGCTTATAGAGTTTATCTACTACTATAGTACTAAAGGATATATAATATATTCTTAATTACCTTACTAGAACTATAGGATAATTACTAAGTAAGTAGTAAAAGCTTGCTTATATACCTAGAGCTTAAGAACGAGCTAGAGGAATAAGAGGTTAAAGAGATTATTATATAGCAAGGCGTTAGTAATAACACGTAGTACTTAGTTAAATAAATAAGTTAGCCTATAGAATATAATATATAGGAACTTATAGAGAACTTAGTGAACGCGCACGAGGCTGTTCGTAAGTTTAATAGATAATATAAGAAGGCTTATAAGAAGTAGGACGACTAGCTACTAAAACTATTATAATAGGTTAGTAATTATAGACTACGAGACTATAAAATAGAACTTAGTTTAGAAGTAAAACGTTAATTAAATTAAGTAGCGAATTATTACTAAAGCTATATAAAAAAGGGGTATTATCCTATAAAAAGGGAAAAGAGCTAACTATCTAATTAGTTATTAACTTCTTAGGATAGCTATAGGGGCGACTACTACGATTACTATAACTATAAGTAGTACTACTATAACTACTATAGCAACTAGTCGCTAAACTAGCGCTATTAGTATCCCTACTATCGCTACCTATAGGCTAACTACTAGCTAACTCGCTATTAGCGCTACTAGCCGACTTACTACTAGTAGTACTACCTAACTCGCTACTAGAACTATTACTATTAGAGATAGTAATAATAACCTTAGCTCTCTTAGTCTTCTTTACTAACTCTTTGCTATTACTTTAGCTATACTTAGTAGGGGTATTAAGGTAAGAGGCGCGAGAGATAGGGCGAGTACTAGTAATAATAATAAAATAGGAGGGGATATTATTAGTAGTATACTTAGTAAGATTTTCTTAAAGCTCCTTATAAAACCTAGGGAAAAGGGTAATATCGCGCTTATAAGCGTACTTAGGGATTAGTTTTATTAAAGGGTTATAAAGTAGGTAGTTAATCTTATTATAAAGGTAGTTAATAGGATTATTATTATAAATATACGCTAGCTAAGCGGCGTTTAAGCGCTAAAGAATATTAATACTATTATAAAAGGTACTAACCTAAAGACTAGTAGTTAGTAGGATATAATTAGCAAGGGAATAGCAAGTAATAGCCTATATAGACTAGGATATTAAGCGCGAGGTACTTATAGATAGAGGCGAGCTCCTAGAGCTAAAGCTACTCTATATTATAGCTATTACTACTAGTAATAAGATTATAAATAAGCTTAGCGATATACTTCTATACTACTAAATAGTTACTAAGCGTAGCTAGAATATAATAATAATAAAGAGGGGTTAGGATATTATTATACTCCTAGATCTAGATCTAGTAGAATATATTCTAAGTAGTCTAGGCTACGCTCTAAAGCTCCTAGAGGACCTAGGAAATATTAATATATAGTAACCTATTAGTAAATTAATAGAGACTTATAATAGCGTATTTCTTCTTATTGAAATTATAATAGATATACTTCTATACGTACTTGCTATATATATAGTAAAGGTAGATAATATCCTAATATATTTTATAAAGATAGCTAAGGTAAGGATAGCTACTATTAGTATTACTAATAAGATTATTAGAAAGGATCTCGGGATCGTAGAGGTATTTTATAAGAACTATACCTATATATATAATAGAAAATATTATAGAGAGCTATTAGCAAGATACTAAAAAGGGATATAAGTAAGATTAGAGGAGAGAAGGGAAATAACTTAATAATTATAATAAAGGCTTATAAAATAAGCGCTAAAATAGGAGAGGTAGCTAGACTAAAAAAGATTATAAAGAGGAGAAATTCTAACTAGGTTAGAGACCTTAAAAAGAAGATACTTTTTTATATTTTGAGTTACTAGGTAATAAAGTAAACTAATTACTAGTTATATACCGCTAAATAGTTATATAACTATTAGTAACTAATTAAAAAATAATAGTAATAACTAAAGTTTAAGAATACTTACGACGCGCTAGGAAAATAAAAATATATTATTCGCTATAGCTACCTAGATCTAGCGTAGAGGGCGAGAGTAAATAATATAATAAAGGTGTAGAAAGGCCGCCCTATAGTTAGTAATAATATCCATAACGACGTAGAGCCGTATTACCCTACTAGTACGCCTTAGGGACTAAGGCTTTAGAGGGGGGGGTAATTATAAGGAATAATAGCAAGTATAGGATATAGAGCTAATACTATTAGTAAAATATTAGCGAATTAGCAGTAAATATACACCCGCTTAAGAAACTCTATAAGCTAGAGACTTAGAAGGTTAAGCAATAGTTTAATATAGCTACGTATACCTACGTTCTAGTGTTCTAGCCTTTCCTGGTTTAGGCCTATAGCTATACTCTTACACTAAGCTAAAGCCTAAGCTCCTAGAGTTTAGAAGTATATTAACCTAGATAACCCTAAGGGGCCTTTATACCTAGGTAAGACCTTATTAGAAACCCTAACTCTTAATATATATATTACTAAGTAAAACTAAGATATTAATACCTAATACTTATAAGAGAAGAGCGCCTATAATAAATATATTACTCTATTTAATTAAGAAGCTTTAAAAGAAGCTACTTCTAATACTACTTCTAGGACTACTCATGAGTTTATTACTAGGATATAAATAATGAATAAATTATACCCCCTTTAGCTTCTAGCTACTTTAGTTATAATTAATAAGAATGTTATAAATATATAAGAATAATACTTAGAGTACCTTTATTTACTTACTATATAAGAGTCTAAGTAAACTTATAAAGATTAAGAGTTTAAATAGATTAACTAGCTAGTTCTAAAGATTATTACTTATAATATTATTATACGTATATATATAGAACTTCTTACTAAAGGGGATATAACCCTTTATAGCTTTATTATTAATCTTAAACGTTACTATACTCTAAGTAAGCCTCTAGCCACTGCATAGTGATTTTACCTGCTCAAGTGCAATAGACCTTCTAACTCCGCGCCTCCTAACAATACATAGCCGTCAGTCACGTGATTATAACTTTCCTAACTATAGCTATACTTATATATATCCTACTAGATAGCCTCACGATCTTTAACTTTATATTAATAATAACGTGGTTTTTGATTATTTAAACTATAAAACTATCGACGTTTCCTCTTATATACTACCTACGCTGCTAATACCGCCTCTATTACCGCTTTATCCGCTAGTCCTCTTATTCAATTAGGTTAGCTAACGCTTTTATAGCTATACTATCGTTAGTAATACTCTCTCTATATTAAAGCAGTTAGCGCAAGCTATACTTACTAACCCCTAATAGGCCTAGGCCGCCTAGGCTACCTCTACCTTAGTAATATAGAGGACCTGCTTAAAGAAGGGCTACTCTATAGGGTATATAATAACCCGCTAAACTTCTATTACTAAGTTTATTTACTTAGCTCTAATACTATTACGCCTTATAGAGTCCCCTATAGGGGTATTAAAATAAGCCCTCTTAAGGGCTATACTAATAATATGCTCTCTATATATAGCAGAGTAGTTAATAAAGGAGCGGGTTTTATTAATTATGATAAGGCTAAACTCTCTAGTAACCCCCTCTATATTATTTATACTAAAGGGTATACCTCGCTTAGGCTTAATATATTTATATATAAGATCTAGTATTAATATAGTTAAGGGATAAGGATAAGGAAGAGGAAGAGGTATAAAGCCCTACTTATAAAGCTTCTTATACTTCTAGCTATAAGAACCTCTTAGGAAAGACCTCTTTAGTTAAGGAGTTACCTCTTATATAGTAGCGTTTATACTACCTTACTAAAAGGTTAACCTTTTAGGTTAAGGAGTTATCTTATATAATAGCTTTTACCTTACTAGAAGGTTTAGCGAGGGTATTACTATAAGAGCCTTAGTAGCCTATTTAGCTCTAATATAATTAGCCCTAGTATAGCGCGCGTCCGACTTTATACGAGGGTTTGCTTATAAGTAGTAGGAATATATAGGGCTCCTATATTATTTTCCTTAACTAGTAGAGGGTATAGGTTAAAGTACCTATATAGTATTTCCTAAGTTATGCTTGCGAACTACGTAAATTTATTATAGTCCTTTTATAAAGGGGCTGCGGCGTAATTCCGAACTTAATACTCTAAGTAAGGCTAATACTCTTATTACTATTTAAGAGGAGTATATCTAAGTCCTAGAGAAGTTAAATAGGAGTATTAATTCCAATACCTAGATTAAGAGTTTTAGGGGTATTTACTTCTAGATTACCTAGCTTAATCTTCTTAAAGTAAGTAATATTCTTATTTTAAAAAGTTTTCTTTAAATAATAAGTTATTACTTTATACTTACTTAAGCTAATATAGAGATTATAAATATCCTTAAATAGGAGCGAGTAGGGATATTAGTCTCTAATATAAGCTAATATACTAATATATTTAAGGACCTCTTATATAATAACGTACTCTACTTAAGACTATAAGGATAAAGCGCTAGGGTTTTTATAATACTAGCTAGCTATATAGATAAAGCTGAACTATTAAATATTCCTATAACTAGTAACTTATCTAATAGTAAATAGTGCTTATATAGGTTAAGTTATTAATAGCTAAGTATTAATTATAACTACTTAGAAGGTATTTTAACTAGATATTACTAGAAGGGCCCCTATATATTAGTAATAGATATATAAGTAGCTTAGATCTATAACTAGTTAAATAGTAACTTATACTTTACTAACCTTTATATTAAACTTATTTATAAGGGCTAGCTACGTGCTATACCCTATAAGAACAAGAACTACTAAAATAATAAAGAGGGTAATAAGGGTTTATCTAAGAAATCTAATATAGCCCTAAGCTATACTATTAATATAATAATAGTTGCTTTCTATATAGCCCTCTTAAATAAAGTTAGAGATAATATAGTTAACTTAGATAAAGAGTACTTAAGTATCTTTATAACCCCCTACTTAGGACCTTATATATTATATAAGTCTATAGTCCTAGATAATTATAGAGGGATATACCTTATAAATAATAAGTCCCTACTTATCCCCTTTTTAATTAGGTATTATAATAGAGAATAAGTTAATTCTAAAATAGCTTTATACCTAATTATTATAAAAAGTATATAAATTATTAAAACTGCTATTAATAGCTTAAAAGGTGCTAATATAGAGGACCTTATGCTTTATAATATAGGATATATAGAGAACCTTTATACTAATATTATCTCTAAAGCGCTACTTTAAAAGATAGGTATTTAGTATTTAGAGTATAACTATATACTTTGCTTTAGAACCTATAAGAATAGTATTATAATTACCTAATTTATTAGGAAAGCAAACGTCGCTTTCCTTAAATATAAGCCTTATTCCTTATACTCTATTCCTAAGTAGATCCCCTAAAGTATTAATACTATTATTAATAATATAAACTACATACTTATAATGTATAAGTATACTAGGATGGGATAAGGTAGACTTAGCTACGCAGCTTTTGAAAAGCTCCCTTAGCGCACGGACTTGTTAAAGGAAGACTATAGAGTAGAGCGTGGAGGAGAGGAGCGTAGCGGACTTTAGTATTATATATATATTATTATAATATAGACCTTAATAATCCTATACCTCGTTTTGTAGTATTTTCTAAGCGAATTAACACCTAATTTAGATTATCTCTTTTAATTAGATCTATAAATTATTTTATATATCTTTTAAGCCTATTTTTAATATTCCTATCTATTTATAAGTAGAGTTATATTATTTATTATCTTTTATAGTTCTTATTAGTTCTAGCCCCTTTCTAATAATACCTAGAAGCGGATTCTTTTGCTCTTTTGAATAGCCTCTATAGGCTTCTTAGAGAGTTAGGTGCCTTTGCTACGTCTATACGTCCTTACTATTAATATATATATATATATGAAAGAATCTATTTTAAATATAGTAATAACTTAGGAAATTTATAAATAATAAATAATAATAAAAACGTAGTTTAAAAGAGAGGAAGATATTTATAGACTTACTTTAGTTCTAAGGGAATAGTAATAGCTATGCTTTTTTATAGAATTAAGGTAGGGATAACGTAGACCTTAAAGTCCTCCCTTTCTCTCTTTTTTTTATGCTATTAGTAGGATCTAGCGAGCGTATTCCTTTCCTTACCCCTTATATATTATTATAACTACTATTATTTAACTATCAAGTTATAGCTAAGGTAGCTAAGATAGCTATATATAGGTCTATAAGTCCTACCTCTAGGATAGGAATAACGCCCTTAAGTACTCTATATTCCCCTAAAGGAAGTTATATTAATTAGGATATTATAGCCCTTACTAATCTCCTTATAAGATACCCTATTATTATAGTAATAACTCCCTATTTAACTAGAGCGCCTAAGTTTATTAGTATTAATATCTTAGACTTTATTACTAACTATAAGAGCCTTTTAAAACTTTACTATAAGACTAATAACGATATAACGAATAAGGTCTATATATATAGCTCTAGTAACTATTAAGACGTAGTAAAATCTTATATTAATAAAGCTAAGACCTAGAAGGAAGCTAAGGAGAAACTTCTATATTAGTTTAGATTTATAAACCTAAAGTCTTATTAGGACCCTAATAAGGACCTTTAGAACCTAGTTATAGGATCTCGTATTAAGGATAATAACCCTTCCTAGGTTATAGTATGAATTACTACTATTTAATAGCTTTAATAGAGAGCTATCTAGCGTAGAGACCTAGACCTTACTAATATTAAGCTTATTTATATTACCTCTTACTAATTTTTTAAAAGAGCTATAAAAGCTATAGCTTAAAGTCTTAGCTACTAGCTTATATAGGTTTTTTTAAAGTAGTAAGTTATAATAGAAGACGCCCTAATTAAATAGTTTATTACCCGCTAGGAACTTTAGTAGTTATTTAGCCTTATTAAGCCTAAACTAATAATAACGCTTTAAGTCCTTATAAAAATAATTCTAATAAGGTAGAGGGCTAAGGCTAAGGAACCCTCTATAGCCTAGACTATTAGCTTAATTATTAACTCTCTTATAGAGAACTTTAGGACCCTAAATATTAATAAGGCTAATTATAAAATAGATATTTTAACCCTTATTAAAAAGGTTATTAGCTAAGGAGATAATACTTTTAATCTAAATACTATAGAAGCTACTAAATCTTATAAATAATAATCTTAGGACTATTTATAGACTTAATATTAATAATAGTAGTATTTTGATTTATAAGCTAGATATAGAGATTAATAAGGAGGATATTAGTAATACTAGGGATTTAGAAGAAGTAGAGTAAGAGAAGGCTATAGAAGCTTCTAGTAAAATAGACTACTATAATACGTACCTTTCTAGGCTATAAAGGCCTGCTAGTTTTATAGCGCTATTAACTATATTATTATTAGCTATATTAAGTATCTCAAGGCTAGCTAGAATAGGGTTTACTACTATATATTGCCTTATTAGTTTATTAGCACCTTAGATATAAGTACTAGGGTTAAGATAGGTATTATTAATAAAAGCTATAACTATAAATTAACTAATAGCTAGATAAATTTAAAGTATATCCTAATTAATAAGAATACTTTACGTATTATATAGTTATTATAAGTAAGTTAGCGGAAACGTAGTAGCTAAAGCTTCGAGAGGAGGTTATAAGAGTTATTAATTATAATAAGATACGCCCTAAACTATTTATTAGCTTTGCGAACTTATTAAAAGATACTATATAATTATATAACTTTATAGATATAATATCTTTTAGCTTTAAGCTAAAGAACTAGTATATTAACCTAGTAGAAGATATTACTACTATTAAAAGAGGGAAAGCTAGAGGTTATTATATAGAACCTTATAATACTTATTATTACTAGTCTCCCTAGATAGTAAACCTACTTATAATTTAAAACCTTCCTATTTAAATTACCTAGAGAGTTATAGAGCTACTAGATAATAAGGAAGAAGCTAAAGACGCTATATTACTAAACGCCCCTAAGGAATAAGTTAAGTAATAGAAGTAGGATAAATAAAATAAGCCTCGGATTTAATATAGTAATTTATAAACTAGCTATACTCTTACCCTTAAGCTATATAATAAGGGAGTAAATAACAAGGTAGCTATCCCTAAACCCTTCCTTTATTAGAACTAGCCTAATTAGAATAGAATAGTTTATAACGCTACTAAAGCTACAATTAATACGTATAAGGATAGATATAACTTAAAAGCATAAGAGGTCTTTATTCCTATTAATATTATACTTCTAGATTAATTTAATAAGATAGGAGCTAGTAATAAGGAGCTATACGAATAAATAAATTAATAAAGTAATAGTAAGAACTATTCTAAAGGCTAAGTAACTTTACCTACTATCTCTATAGACTTACCTAAGGGTCTATAAACTAAGGTAATTTAATTTAATTACTATATAATTAATCCTATCTTTATAATAGGCGCTATAATAGAAGATTAGGATTTAGTATTACTTCTACTACTAAGACGTATTACTATCCTAGACTTCGTTATAACTTACTAGTAGATTATTATTACCCTTTATAGCCTTATAAATATACTAATTAGAGGGATTATTAATAGTAGCTTTACTATTAGCCTTATTAGTAAAAGTTATATTAAGTACCTAGGCTTATAAAGTAATATAGTTAAAATAAATATAGGGATCTGCGGGATTACTAATAGAGAGCGGAGGACCTAGTTTATAAGTATAATTATAAATAATACTTATATTAGTAGTAATTAGATTTAAGATATTAGCTTTTTCGTTTTCCTTAAAAATACTTATAATAAAGACTTAGTACTAGGAGCTCTTTTTATTTTAAAGACTTAAATAATACTAGATTATATATAGAATTAGATTATTAGAGTCCTTTAGTCTAGGAATATTAAGATTAATATCCTACTATCGTTCTATATAAGAGATATAACTACTTACTTCTTAGAAATTATTACTAAGATAGACTACTTTATTAGTTCTTAGTATTAAAATACCTTTTTATCTCCTATAAAGGAGGGGAAATAGAGATTAGAACTAATAGATCTAATATAATAATAAGCTTAGACTTTATAAGAAATAATTAGTAAGTTAATAATACTAAGGATAAGGAAGAGCTAGATATAATACTACAGAGTATAAGGGTATGCTAGGATATTAAAGTAATTTAATAAGCTTTTAAAAGCTCCTATAACCTACTAGACGAAGTTAAGTAATAATTAGTCTTAGATAAGGAAGTTATTATTATTTTTAAAGAGTTTAGATTAATCTTTTAATAAAGTCCTAGAGATTATAATCTAAAATAAACTTACCCCTAAGCTTAATAAGACCTATAAAGCGATTATAAGTATAAGGTATATAATAAGATATAATAGCTATAGTATTAATTATTAATACTATATTTTTAGACCTAAGAAAAGAATAACAAAGAAGAAAGTGCTTAAGAGGAAGCATAAGTTTATATATTAGAAAGGAGTTAAAGTTATTATAGCTATAGATACTAGGATAGGATAGGATAGACTTAGCTATATAACTTTTAGAAAACTCCCTTAGCGCATAGACCTATTATAAGAAGACTATAGAGTAGAGCGTAGAAGAGAGGAGCATAGCGGATAGAAAGATAGTATTATTATTATTACTATTAGTATCTTAATAACCCTATACCTCGTTTTTTAGTAATTTCTTAGTAAATCCGCGCTTAATTTAGATAATCTCTTTTAATTAGATCTGCGAATTATTCTATATATCTTTTAAGCCTACTCTTAATATTCTTACCTATTTATAAGTAGAGCTATATTATTTATTATCTTTCTAGTTCCCTTTAGTTCTAGCCCTTTCTAATAGTACCTAGAGGCGGATTCCTTTACTCTTTTTAATAGCTTTTATAAGCTTCTTAGAGAGTTAGGTGCCTTTACTATATCTATATATCCCTACTATTAATATATATATATATATAATTAATCTACTTCGAATATAGTAATAACTTACGAAATTTATAAGTAATAAATAATAACGATATAAATAATAATAAAAATATAGTTTAAAGAGAGGAAGATATTTATAAACCTACCTTAGTTCTAAGGGAATAGTAATAGCTATGCTTTCTTATAGAATTAAGGTAAGAATAATATAGACCCTAAAATCCTCCCTTTCTCTTTTTTTTATACTATTAGTAGGTTCTAGCGAGTATATTCCTTTTCTTACCTCCTTATATATTATTATAACTATTATTATTTAACTAGCAAGTTATAGCTAATATAGCTAAGATAGCTATATATAATACTAATATAGAGATTAGTAGTCTTAATAAGCTAATAAGTATAGCGAGATTAACTAGATTAGTAACTAGAGACTAACTAACCCCTTACTATTATAGCCCTAAGTGCTAAGAGCAACGTACTAACTTTAGAGAGATATTAATATAGGGAAGCTATAAATTCTTCTAAGATAAGAGCGTTATTAAGAAGACCCTTCTATATTAAGTAATAAGACTTAAAGTAGATCTATAATAGCCTAGAGTAATAAGATCGAGGTTACTAGACCTTTTTTATATTTATTTCGTGATTTAGTTTATATTATTTCCTTTTTTATTTTATTTAAAGAAAGTTATACCTACTTATTTTATCTTTCTATTTATAAGGTATTATAATAATAACTTTACTCTATTAACTATAATACTTTATTACTTTAACTATATAATATTAACTTTAATATTTATAAACCTATAAGTATAATATCTTCTTCTTCCTTAGCTAACTTAGATACTAGATCCTCTTCTAATAAGGGGAAATAGCCTAAAGAGAGATTTATAAGAGCTTCGTTTAGTAAGATATAACCTCGTGCTATAGGGTAGCTAGCCTCTAAGAATAATATAGGTAGGTCTATAAATCCTACTTCTAGGAAAGGAGTAATACCCTTAAGCACTCTATATTCCCCTAAAGGAAGTTATATTAATTAGGATATTATAGCCCTTATTAATCTCTTTATAAGACGTCTTATTATTATAGTAATAACTCCCTATTTAACTAGAGCGCCTAAGTTTATTGGTACTAATATCTCTAATTCTATTACTAACTATAAGAGCCTTTTAAAGCTTTACTATAAGACTAATAAAGATATAATAAATAAGGTCTATATATATAGCTCTAGTAACTATTAGGATATAGTAAAATCTTATATTAGTAAAGCTAAGATATAGAAGGAAGCTAAGGAGAGATTTCTATACTAGTTCGGATTTATAAACCTAAAGTCTTATTAAGATCCTAATAAGGACCTTTAGAACCTAGTTATAGGATCTTATATTAAGGATAATAACCCTTCCTAGGTTATAATATTAATTACTACTATTTAATAGCTTTAATAGAGAGCTTTCTAATATAGAGACCTAGAACTTACTAATACTAAGCTTATTTATATTACTTATTACTATTTTTTAAAAAGGGCTATAAGAGCTATAGTCTAAAGTCTAAGCTACTAGCCTACTAAGGTTATTTTAAAGTAGTAAGTTATAATAGAAGACGCCCTAATTAAATAGTCTACTACCCGCTAGGAACTTTAATAGTTATCTAGCCTTATTAGGCCTAAACTAATAATAATACTTTAAGTCCCTATAAAGGTAATTCTAATAAGGTAGAGAGCTAAAGCTAAGGAACCCTCTATAGCCTAGACTACTAGCTTAATTATTAACTCTCTTATAAAGAACTTTAAAACCCTAAATATTAATAGGGCTAATTATAAGATAGATATCTTAACTCTTATTAAGAGAGTTACTAGCTAAGGAGATAATACTTTTAATTTAAATACTATAGAAGCTACTAAACCTTATAAATAATAATCTTAGGACTATTTATAAACTTAATACTAATAGTAGTAATACTTTTACTTATAAGCTAGATATAGGGATTACTAAGGAGGATATTAGTAATACTAGGGATTTAGAAGAGGTAGAGCAAGAGGAGGCTATAGAAGCTTCTACTAAGATAGATTACTATAGTATATACCTTTCTAGGCTATAGGGGCTTACTAGTTTTATAGTACTATTAAGTATATTATTATTAGCTATATTAAGTATCTCGAGGCTAGCTAGAATAAGGTCTACTACTATATATCGCCCTATTACTTTATTAGTACCCTAGATATAAGTACTAAGGTTAAGATAGGTATTATTAATAAAGGCTATAACTCTAAATTAACTAATAGTTAGATAATTTTAAAGTATATCCTAATTAATAAGGATACCTTTATATACTATACTATTACTATAAGTAAGTTAGTAGAGAAATAGTAGCTAAAGCTTCTAGAAGAGGTTATAAGAGTTATTAGTTATAATAAGATACGCTCTAAACTATCTATTAGCTTTGCGAATTTATTAAAGTATACTACTTAATTATATAACTTTATAAATATAACGTTCTTTAGCTTTAAAATAAAGAGCTAGTATATTAACTTAGTAGAAGATATTACTATTATAAAAAGAGGGAAAGCTAGAGGGTATTATATAGAACCTTATAATACTTATTATTACTAAGCTCCTTAAATAGTAGACCTACTTATAATTTAAGACCCTCCTATTTAAATTACTTAGAGAGTTATAAAGCTCCTAGATAATAAGGAAGATATTAAAGATATTATATTACTAGATACCCCTAAGGAATAAGTTAAATAGTAGAAGTAGGATAAAGAAGATAAGCCTTACATTTAATATAGTAATTTATAGACTAGCTATACTCTTACCCTTAAGCTATATAATAAAAGAGTAAATAGGAAGGTAGCTATCCCTAAAGCCTTCCTTTATTAGAACTAGCCTAATTAGAATAGAATAATCTATAATACTACTAAAGCTATAATTACTAAGTATAAGGATAGATATAACTTAAAGGTATAAGAGGTTTTTATTCCTATTAACGTTATACTTCTAGATTAATTTAATAAGACTAGAGAGAGTAATAAGGAGCTATAGGAATAAATAGATTAATAGAATAATAATAAGAACTATTCTAAAGGCTAAGTAACTTTAGCTATTATTTCTATAGACTTACCTAAGGATTTATAAACTAAGGTAAT
>JAVHLU010001328.1:0-32585 GCA_036785755.1 Colletotrichum ledebouriae | reverse complement strand
AGCCCTATAGTATTACTACTAGGTCTATAGGGAGGGGCTTATCTTTATAAGCGCCTATTAAATCTACTACTCTAGCGTGCTACTAGCGCGTAGTTAGTATCTATCTTTAACTACTTAGATCTAGTTATTAACCTAGTCTATAGTAAAGTCCTCGCTTATAATATAGTAATTATATATAGGGGGTTTCTTATATTCTCTCTATAGCTACCTTATCGCTAGATAGTTAGCGAGCTCCTATAGTAGGGTAGTAGTTTATTCCTTATACTTCTATTACTATAAATATATCTACCCTATAAGGCTCTCCTATTATCTCTATAGTAGTCTTATTACTTAGGTAAGGACGCCTAAGACGCTAGCTTCTTAGGGGGTCTTAGGTAGGGTGCCCTATTAGCTACTACTCGCTATTTATTCGCTAAGCGAAAGTCGCTCTATTAGTTCTAATATTACCTAAGACCTAGCCTGCCCCCTCGGGGTAGCCTCTCCTGCTATATTATTATAGGGATTATCTAACCCCCTAGCGTAGCGTCTATGCTACGTTCCCTATATCTTAGGGCTTAGTAAGTAACCTACGTCGCGTTAGCTAAGGCCCTATTAGTTATATTCTATATACCTAGCCCGGAGTTTATTATAGTTAAACTCCGTTACTAATTTATCTATTACTAATATATTAGTATACTATTACTAGTTCGTTTTAGATATTCTAACTAGCGCTAGTTTCTTAAATCGAGGTAGAAGTAATAGAGTTATAAGAGTATAGCTATAGGCCTAAACTAGGAAAGGCTAGAATACTAAAACGTAGGTATATATAGTTATATTAGACTATTACTTAACCTTCTAAGTCTCTAGCTTGCAGAGTTTTCTTAAGGGGGTGTATATTCGCTGCTAATTCGCTAATATTTTGCCGATAGCGTTGGCCCTGTATCCTGCACCCGCTATTGTTCCTTATACTATAACTAGGCTAAGAAAGTTAATAATATAGCTCTATAAGCTAGCTTTATAGTATCTAACCTTAATATTAACTCCTAGAACTAGTATTTTAACTATTAATATACTAATACTACTTAACCTTTTAAAGGACTAGGATATATACTCTTTTATAAATATTACCTCTAGGATAGTTATATCTAGACTAACTATAGATAGAAAACTAAGAAATGAGTAGAAAAGTAAGTAGAGAACTAACTATAGAACTAGTCTAAAAAGAAGGCTTTTATTCGCTTAAAATTCTATAAGCTATATTAAGGCCCTTATTATAAGTTTTTCTATTATATACCTCTCCTAGTTAGGATAACCTTTAGTATATACTAGTAGGATACTAATTTAGTAACTAAGCTAGCTACTACTAGATAATAAGAAGATAAGACTACTAATAATAAATAGCTTATATATATTACTATTAGTACGTATCGCACTTATAGATAGATTAAGGATAATATTTAGCCTAACTAGTATAGTATTCTTATAGTTCTAAAGATAAGTTAAAGGCTTAGTAATATCTTAGGGTAAGAATTAATATAGCCTAAGCTGCCCTAAAGGTAGCCTAACATAATTATAAGTTATTAATAACTTAGGATATAATAAGTAGAGTAATAATTTCTTAAACTAAAGTAATAAGTAATATAACTAGTTAATAAGCTAATAATAGTTAGGGTAATAAAGATTAATAGGGTAACTAGCTAGGACCTTTAATATATAGTCTATAGAAACATTATCTACTATCTAATAGGACTTATAATAATTTATAGAAACCTTATCTATTAACTAGGATGCTTAAAACTTTAAACTAGATATTAATAATGAATACTTTATAAATACCCTATTTACTATCAAAAAATCAAATAATAATACTATATAAGATAATTAAGTTATTAAAGATAATAAAGTTATTATATAACCTATACCTACTCTATAGATTATATAATTTAATAAATAACTTAAAGAATACCCTGCTAATATTTAATAGTAAAGGTTATGGATAAGGACTTAGGATAAAGAAGTATAGGATTAGAATTATAGATATAGATAAAGAAGAGTAGATTTAGTATAAGATTAATATATAGTTATTTATTTACTTTTATTTAGCTATTTTATTTATTTATTTCATTTATTTATAATAAGAAGTTTTCTTTTCTTAGACCGGGGGTTATTATATATTATACGGTAGGTTACCTACTAGGGTAGACCTTCTCCCTAAGTAACCCCTACCTATATATTAGTCTCTCTAGTTATATTATACCTAGCTTTATAGTGAGATATTATTTACCTACTTTAGGTAGTTCTATTATTTTATCGTTTTATTGCAGAGCCTAGCTCTTTATAAAGCACCTACTCACATTCTAAATTAGCCGTAACACCTGTATGTACACAAGGGAACTAGTATCTGAGCTTCAACAAAACCTTTGGGACGTAGGCCTCGCATCGACATCACCACCGCTCTCCTGCCCTCCTACCCATGCTCTCACCATCAACAATCTCAATATACGGAATTTTGACCTTTCGGTTGTGTACAACTCGTAACTCTCCTTCGTCGAGTGAGACCAGCACTAAATTCGATTTTAAAGGTCCAGATTAAGGCAACATTCGTTCCATGCAATGCCTTCCTGTGTGATGAATGGGCATTAAAAGATGACCGAGCCTAGACCATATGCTTCAACAAACCTCAGTCTTTCGGCAGAGTATCCACAATCTTTCCCTGTCATGATTATATAGCCACTTCAACAGGCCAAGACTATCTGCCTGGTTCATCTTCTCAATCCCCTTTGACATCTTGAATAGAAAGCACGCAAACAATAAATAAGTATTTGATGCCGAGTTTGAACCAAGATATTGCTGAGGATTTGTCTATGTAGCACTCCATATCATTTGAGTCCCCAGTCGCGAACGAAGGCGCAGTTAAAGCCCACAAACCCTTTGAGATCCTGCTGTTCTAAGTAAAACAAGTCCAGCTTCGACTTTGGTGTGACTACCATCAAGTATGGGTTTAGGATCCCACTCTCTTCTGCAACCGGGGTTCCACTGCAGAAAGTCTACAAGGCAAAGGATGATCCGGACAGTAGCTCAACCTCGTCTTGATTGCATCAGTGGACCCTTCTCAGCTACCATAAAAGCTAATGAATAGCTGTTAAGACCAGCGGTCATTCGATTCCTAAAAAAAAGTAATCTTCCAGCGGCAGTATACACCCTTCTAGTGCCGTTTTTGCCATCCATGTTCAGCCACATGGGGGTATACACCCTTAGTGTGCTGACTATTTCAGCTGCGGTATGATATCTTCTCGGCAACCTAAAATTTCGCGGAGAAGCTTAACTGTGTTGAAAAAGGGGTCTGTCGGTAATGGTGGGCTCTAGTGGTTCAAACGATCTGGTTTTTCTTGACAGGCAATATCCTAGTGCCGAAAGTCTGCCTACCGAGGCTCATGGTAGCGCGGATGGAATACGTTTTCGTAAGCTGTCCTGTAATCCCAGGGTTTCAGCGTAGGCCTATATCGCTGTGCTTTGTAGAGAAAGCACCGAGCGACAATTTTCTTCTATTGGGATGAACTCAAACATTCCAAAAGTCTCACACAAGCGTAGCGTAATAGAAACTGGAAAGAAACTGGCTCTTGGGAGCTCCGTCTGGAGGCTTCTTCAAGATCGCGTTGTCCACTCAGAAGCCATAAAGATATTAGAGATGAGAAGCAGAAGTGATAAAACCATGGATGATTTTCAACAGTCACTGATCAATCTCACCTGTACTTCATTCGTTCCTGATCATGGAGGCTGAGCTCGAGTTCGAGTCTCTCATTTGGAGGAACAGGAGCTGCCGCGAAGCGTAGCTGCATGACTGGAATAAGCAATCACAGAACAACCCTGCCAGTGAGACTTCAACGCAGCAATCACATAATATCGTAACGAACGCTACGTTGATATTCACAACAGAAGCTAAGCCAGACTAACTCGCATCGGTTTGACGGTTTGCGCCTTGGAATTCGCAGAGTCAGAACCTGTCTCACCGTACTCCTTCTTTCCATCGTTTGACGCTGAGCTGCACGTGCCTCGAGGGATCCCATCGTGAGCCATGTCGAAAAGCTGAAGTGACATGCAGCGCTGAGAGGGCCCCCTAAATTGCAAGTTTCTGTCGGCAGCGCATCGCGGGTGGCTGCTGAGCGAGACGCAGAAAGTCGCGGAAGGTGTGTATGCTGCGTCTGATGCTCATCGGGGTAAAGTATGTTTTATGTTTCAAGGGGAGAGGAAGATGAGGAAATGCGACTGCACGAATACCCCAACGACATGTGACGACATTCATGCGTGTCGTAGGTTCGGGCTCCATTTTGCCGGGCACTGACTCCCGACGGTGCGCTGTCTTTCGGGGGCGGCGGGTTTACATGCAGATTTCGGGCCAAGCCGGCGGGCTTGAGGAGTGACACCTACATGACAGGCGCGCCGTTTGGTTGCTCACGGTCCTGGATGCGGGCACTTGTTCCTCTTTCTAAATATCTGTGCGAAACGTAGACGGTTGGAAGAGCTGCCGATAATATTCAGGATTCGTCTCCGGGCAACCACGCAGTCGATGCCGCAGGCGACAACCCCGAGGTAGATTCCGAAAGTCAAATGCAACTAAAAATGAGAGGACATAAGGTATTGAGCTGGGTGCTCCTGGTGATAAAGGGCGGCTTTACGTGAGGGTCCAGGGGTCAAAAGCACCCTGGTACTTCCAAAGACTCATCAGACGAAAGCAGATGCTACGGTAGAATAGTTCCGACGCGTCAGCAATAAGAGAATCAATAAATATAGTACTCAATATAGCGACAAAGACAAGCGGTGCATATTGAGATAAGGCGGTTGCGCTGTTCAGTCGGATGTTATTAACTAGAGTTAGGGCTCTTCTAGTGCCTTTTGCTATCTAGTTATATTCACCTATATAGACGTAGCTACACTTTCTTATATTAATTCAACTTATTGAGTATACTTAACTATGAATAATAGATTTATGATATATTAATATATAGAGAAGAGAGAGATAGAGTATAGTATTTTAATAATAAATATAAATATTAGAATAATATTACGCAGAGAAGTAGCTAGTAAAAATAAAATAGTATAAATGGCTAGTAAGTATATAATACATTATATAACTATCTCTAAAACTTAGCTATTAGGCCTCTAGCTACTATATAGTAATTTTACTTACTTAAGTATAATAAACCTTCTAACTCCGCGCCTCCTAATAATATATATAGCCTTTAGTTATATTATTCTCTCTTAACTATAGCTATATCCTACTAAATAGCCTTATGATCTTTAACTTATACTTAGTAGTAATATAGTTTTTAATTATTTTACTAAATATAAGAGTATAGCTATAAGCCTTATAAGAATAGGTATATAGGTAGCGAAGGGGACTGAAAAGCAGCCTAAATAACAGATATTAATAGGCTAGGTTAGGTTATAATAAAAGCTAATAAGTTTAAGTATTAAGTTCGGAATTACGCCGGAGCCCTTTCGCAAAAAGAGTATAGAAAATTCACCTAGTTCGCAGGTATAATTTAGGAAATACTATATAGGTATTTTAACTTATACCCCCTACTAGTTAAGGATAATAATATAGGAACCCTATATATTCCTACTACTTATAAGTAAACCCTCGGCCTCTGGCCACTGCATAGTGATTTTACCTGCTCAAGTGCAACAGACCTTCTAACTCCGCGCCTCCTAACAATACACAGCCAAGACCTCTCTAGTTAAGGAGTCACCTCTCGTATAGTGGCGTTCGCAGCACCTTTAGCACCTTGCTGGAAGGTCGACCTTTTGGGTTGAGGAGTTATCTCGTATGGTAGCTTTGCCACGAGAGCCTCAGTAGCCCGTTCGGCTCCGATATAATTAGCCCCGGTGCGGCGCGCGTCCGACTTTATGATATTTAGAGGGTTTGCTTGCGAGTAGTAGGAACGTATAGGGTTCCTATATTATTTTCCTTAACTAGTAAAGGGTATAGGTTAAAATACCTATATAGTATTTCCTGAATTATGCCTGCGAACTAGGTGAATTTGTTATAGTCTTTTTACGAAGGGGCTGCGGCGTAATTCCGAGCTCAATAAGTAAACCCTCTAAACATTATAAAGTTAGACGCGCGCTATACTAGGGCTAATTATATTAGAGCTAAACAGGCTACTAAGACTCTTATAGTAACGCCTTTGCTAAACCTTCTAGTAAGGTAAAAGCTATATAAGATAACTCCTTAACTTAAAAGGTTAACCTTCTAGTAAGGTAAATGTTACTATATAAGAGATAACTCCTTAACTAAAGAGGTCTTTCTTAAGAGGTTCTTATAGCTAGAAGTATAAGAAGCTCTATAAGTAAGGCCTTATACCTCTCCCTCTTCCTTATCCTTATTACGATAACTTATAATAAATCCTTAACTATATTAACATTAAACCTTATATATAAAAATACTAAGATTATATAAGGTATATCCTTTAATATTAATGATATATAAGAGCTTACTAGAGAGTTTAGTATTAATATAATTAATAAAACCTACTCTTTTTTTAATTACTTTATTATATATAGAAAGTATATTATTAGTATAGCTCTAAAGAGGGCTCTTATTAATACCCCTAGAGGGGATACTTATTATTATATTATAGCTAAGGAAGTAAACTTAGTAGTAGAAGCTAGGCGGGTTATTATATACCCTATAGAGTAGCCCTTCTTTAAGCAGGTCCTCTATATTATTAAGGCAGAGGTAGCCTAGGCCCCTTAGGGGAATATTAATAAATATAGCTTATACTAACCATAATATAGAGAGAGCGTTACTAACGACGGCATAGTAAAGATAGTAATAACTAGTAAATAAAGCGGTAATAGAGGCGGTATTAGTAGCGTAGGTAGTATGCGAGAGGAAAAGTTAATAGTTTTATAGTTTAAATAATTAAAAACTACGTTATTATTAATATAAAGTTAAAGATCGTGAGGCTATAGGCATATATAAGTATAGCTATAGTTAGGAGAGGATTATATAACCGAAGGTTATATATTATTAGGAGGCGCGGAGTTAGAAGGTCTGTTGCACTTAAGTAGGTAAAATCACTACGCAGTGGCCAGAGGCCAAGTTTAAGCATAAAGAAGCATATTAACGGATTTGTATTAGAATAAATTAATTATTAAATCGTTAATAATATTGATATTATTTCTAAGTTATAAATCGCTCCCTTAGTAAGTAAGGGGAAAGATATTCTAAAGTATAGCTATGAAATAGCTAATTACTAAGTAGAACTATTCTTAGATCACTAAGTAGTCCGTACGTTATTTCTACAAAGTTATAGCTTTAAGTATAAGGGTTATTAATATATATATATAAGGTTATTATTAATATTAGAATTTATATAGACTTTCAAAGTATTTATTTCCAGGCGGAAATATTATTATGATTATTAGTTCATATTATATAGTTATTAGTATATTATTAAAGATATACCTTATAGATATATAACTATATATATTATAGTTACTTCTTAGAGTTTATTTGAAGTTTATAAAGCTATAATAGAAATTATTAAGATATATCTACGGTATTCTCATACCCCCCTATAAGGCATATATCTATATATATATAGCTTATTACTTATATTTTACTATTATACCCTTTATATAATATATACTCTAATACAAAAACTCTTAAAACCCTATAGGAAAGTCAAGAGGAAATTCTTAGAGTATTTATAAAAGGTACTAGCAGAAAACCCCAAAAACCTAACTCTTATAGGTATAGAAGGAAACCTAGACTTTGTATAATAGTTATTATAGTCTAATAATTCAGATCTATAATATGCGTATTATCTAAATTATTATTCATATTATTTATAATATTATCACCCATTATCTTTAATAGGTTATAGAACTTTATCTTACCTAAAGGCTGAGTTAGAATATCTATAATATTATTACTAGACCATATATAAAAGAGGAATATTTCTTCTTCTATAACTAGATTTCTAATAAAATAGTATTTAATATTAATATAGGTATTCTTTTTATAAAATTCAAGATTTTTAGCTAGCTTTTAAGCTAATATATTATCTATTAGTATTTTAGGCTTAGGTAAGCTAATATAGCCTAGCTTATTTAGTATAGAGTTATAGCTATAATATATATATAAAGCCTCGTTAGCTATATTAGATAAAGCTATATATTTAGCTTCATAGCCTCATAAGGTTACTATTCTTTATTTAGAAGAAGAATAGGATATAATATTATATAAACCCTAAGTAAATATATATACTAAGGTTAACTTTCGATTATTAAGATCTCTTACTTAGTCTAAATCTATAAATCTGATTATATTATTATTATTAGGTATATCTGTATTATAACGTTATATCAAACTATAATTAGGGAATTTATTTATATAGTTCTATATTCTATTAAGAGCTATAAAGTACTCTTTAGAAGGGTTATTATTATAATAGGCATAAGCTATAACTACTAAAGTAATATTAAGCCTTATTTTTAAAGCTAGATATAAAATGGCTCTAATCTCTTATTAATATTATAGTATTTTCTCTTTTATTACATAATTATTATTCTTATATAACATTAGATTATTATCTATAGGGTTATAAGCCCTATAGACTTTAGTTTTATTATATTTATTATGTATTTTCTCAGTATACTTTAATTACTTTATATTTGATTATTTATTTATATAGTCTATTATTATCTTATTTCCTAGAAAGGTACTAGGCTTCCCTCAGTATTAAAATACTAGATACCTTTATAGGTTATTATATATATAGGTATAAGTATTATTATTATTAATAGCTAAAAGCATATTATTAATATAATAAGCTAAAATAGCTTTATAGTTATCTTTATTTAATATAAATACTCCCCTATTATAAGGAGATACTTTAAATTAATAATAAAGTAGTATTAACTATAGGTATTTATACTAGAGGCGTAGGCTTTGTTTTAAGCTATATAAGGCTTTAGTTAGCTTATAAACTAAGCTATTATCTATTAGATTATTATTATAGTTATAGATTAATTTAGTAGTATTTATATTATATTAGAGCCTAGTAGGTGTATCTTAATATATAGATCTTTATTAATATCTATATAGGTAAAAGCAATAGTAATATTAAACTAGTTTAATATATCGTTATACTGTATAGTAAATATTAATATAAATCTATAGCCTTCAGGCCTATAAGTAGTACTAAAAGTCTTAAGGTAATCTATATTAATATATTAGTTAAAACCTTATACTATCTAATAGGCTTTATATTTTATATTATTATTACTATTAGTATTATTATTATTACGTTCGGAATTACGCCGCAGCCCCTTTGCAAAAAGACTATAATAAATTCACCTAGTTCGTAGGTATAATTCGAGAAATACTATATAAGTATTTTAACCTATACCCTCTATTAGTTAAGGAAGATAATATAAGAACCCTATATATTCCTACTTATAAGTAAACCCTCTAAATATTACTATATAAAGTTAGATATCTACTATACCAGGGCTAATTATATTAGAGCTAAATAAGCTACTAAGGCTCTTATAGTAATACTCTCGCTGAACCTTCTAGTAAGGTACTAGAAAAGCTACTATGCGATATAACTCCTTAACCTGAAAACTTAACCTTCTAGTAAGGTATTATAAAAGCTATATAAGATAACTCCTTGACTTAAAAGGTTAACCTTCTAATAAGGTAAATATTATTATATAAGAGATGACTCTTTAACTAAAGAGATCTTTCCTAAGAGCTTCTTATAGCTAGAAGTATAAGAAGCTTTATAAGCAGGGCCTTATACCTCTCCCTCTTCCTTATCCCTATCTATAAAGTCCTAGGTATACCTATAACCTATAATAAATCCTTAATTATATTAGTACTAGACCTTATATATACAAGCGCTAGCCTCTAGCTACTATATAGTAATCTTACCTGCTTAAGTATAATAGACCTTCTAACTCCGCGCCTCTTAATAATATATAGCCTTTAGTTACGTGATCTTCCTAACTACCTCTCCTAACTATAGCCGCACTTATATATACCTATTATACTAGATAGCCTCACGATCCTTAACTTTATATTAATAATAACGTGGTTTTTAATTATTTAATAGACTATAAAACTATTAACTTTTCCTCTCGCGCACTACCCGCGCTACTATTAAATACTACCTCTATTACTACTTCGTCTACTAGTTCTCTTATTTGATTAGGTTAGCTAACGCCTTCGTAGCTATGCTATCGTTAGTAATACTCTCTCTATTAGTTATCATAAGCTATACTTACCGACGTTTAAGCCCTAAGGGGCCTAGGGTACCTCTGCCTTAATAGTATAGAGGACCTGCTTAAAGAAGGGCTACTCTATAGAGTATATAATAACCTACCTAGCTTCTATTACTAAGTCTACTTATTTAGCTATAATATAATAATAAATATCCCCTCTAGAGATATTAATAAGAGCCCTCTTAAGGGCTATATTAATAATATACTCTATATATATAATAGAGTCATTAGAAAAAGGGTAGGTTTTATTAATTATATTAATACTAAACTCTCTAGTAAGCTCTCGCGCGTTATTAATATCAAAGGGTATACCTTATATAAGCTTAGCGTTTTTATATATAGGGTTTAGTGCTAATATAGTTTAGGGATAAGGATAAAGAAGAGGGAGAGGTATAAGGCCCTACTTATAGAGCTTCTTATACTTCTAGGTATAAGAGACTCTTAGGAAAGACCTCTTTAGTTAAGGAGTTATCTCTTATATAGTAATATTTACCTTACTAAAAGGTTAACCTTTTAGGTTAAGGAGTTATCTTATATAGCTTTTACCTTACTAGAAAGTTTAGTGAGGGCGTTTCTAGGCCACGAGAGCCTTAGTAGCCTATTTAGCTCTAATATAATTAGCCCTAGTCTAGCGCGCATCCGACTCTATAATATTTAGAGGGTTTACTTCCGAGTAGGAATATATAGGGTTCTTATATTATTTTCCTTAAATAGTAGAGAGTATAGGTTAAAATACTTATATAGTATTTCTTAGATTATACTTATAAACTAGGTAAATTTATTATAGTGTTTTTACGAAGGGCCTGCGGCGTAATTCTAAACTTAATATAAAAACGCTAAGTCTGCGCGAGGCACGCCCTTTAATATTTATAATATACGAGAGATTACTAGAGGTTTAGTACTAATATAATTAATAAAACCCGCTCTTTTATTAACTACTCCGTTATATATAGAGAGCGTATTATTAGTATAGCCCTTAAGAGGGCTCTTATTAATACCCCTAGAGGGGTTACTTATAATTATACCTATTATATATATAGCGCAACCTTGCTAATAGAAGGTCTCTCCTTAGAGCTAGCTATGGCTAGCGCTACCTAGTACTATAATATCTAATTTAAAGGTATAGCTTCCTAAGCTATTAGAAAGGGCTAGAACCGATAGGAACTAGAAAGATAACAAATAATATAACTCTACCTATAAATAAGTAAAAATATTAAAAATAGGCTTAAAAAACATATAAAGTAATTCATCGATCTAATTAAAAGAGATTATCTAAATTAGGTATAAATTCGCTAAGAAAACGCTAAGAAATAAGATATAGGATTATTAAGGTACTAATAGTAATAATATATAAATAATATTAAAATCTATTACGCTTCTCCCCTTTATACTCTACTCTATAATCCTCTTAGAATAAACCTATATACTCAGGGAGCCTTTTTAAAAGCTATATAGCTAAGTTTATCTTATCTTATGCTAATTATCCCCTTAAGACTCTTTATACTATTATAAAGGAAAGTCTTAAATAATAAGTAAAACTACTCTATAAAAACTATAAGTAAACTCTATTTATAAATCCCTTTTATTAATAATATTTTCTAAGTAGGTAATCCTATTACTAAGAGGATCCCTTAAGTTTAACTATCTTTTATTATAGATTATATCTTAATAATAGCCTTATTACCTCTTCCTCCTTATTAAACTCCTTATCTTACTCTTATCCTTAATATAGCTAGAATTACCCGCCCTATTATACTAAGCATAAAAAGTTATAAAACTATGCTCCTTTAGGTATATTCTATTTAATTTAATCCTATTAGTTAGCCCTCTACTAAATATAATCTATATAACTATAATTATACTTATTTAAAATATTAGGTTACTTAGAATATAATAATATATCTATAGGTATAGTTCCTAGGTATAGCTTAGATATTATACTACGACTTAGTATCTATAAGACTTATAACTAAAGTTAGTATTTAAAGTATTTAAGCTTATTGTCTAGTATTTTAGATAAAATAGACCTAGATAATACTAATAATCTATAAATAAGTTAAGGAATATCCCCTATAAGAAATAGTATAATATAGTTATTATTCCTTAAGTCTACTATATTACTATCTATAAGGAAGGAAGTAAGAAGTTATAGAGGGAAGGGTACCTTCTGAAAGTCTTCTTAGCTTAATAGGATATCTTATAAAGCTATATTACTATTAATAGTTAAGTTATAAAATACTAAAGTAATTATGATTATATATATTGGTTAACTAACGGGATTTTAGATTTAGTAAATAATATATTATTACTTAAGGTTATCCTACTAAAATATAATAATTATAATCCTTCTTAAATTAAAGCCCTAGCTTATTTAATATATTAGAGCCTATATATAGATCTATACCTCTACTAAACTAACTTAACTATAAAGGTGCTAACTAATAGGAGCTTTTAGAGTTTCCAAGGGGCTGCTATCTTATAATACTATATATTAAGGCCCTATATTACCTTAATAAAGCGTTAATTACTATTTTAATCATATATAGAGTTATAATAGAAGTAGTTACTATATATCTAATCTATAAAGATTATAGCCTAGTAATAAATACTACAGTTTAGTAAAAAAAAGGCTCTAGTAATATTTCAAAAGTTTATTACCTCTACTCTCTTAAGTACTATAGAAGCCTTATTAATCTCTTTCCTAGGTTACTAGGCTAGTTTGTAAATTAGGGTATAGATACTATAAGGATAGCCCTTAAGTATAAATATAAAAAAAGCTATAACTTCTAAATTATCTAACTCTTCTTACCTTATTAGCTTCCCTTATATATTATAGAGATCTAATAAATATTCTACCTAAGCTAAAGTCTTAATAGATAACCCTCTAAGTTATTAAGTAATTTATAGACTCCTAACTCTATTATATATACTATAGAACTACTAATATAGGTTAAACTTTATTTAATATAAGATTCCTTTTAGGTCTCGTAGTATTAAATATTATTAAGGTATTAATAGGGTTAAATATAATATCTCTTAAGGTAATAAGGGCTAAGTAAAGCGATATAGATAGTTTTATAGATCTAAAGTAGTTAAGATATTTTATTAAAATAGCTAGTTACTATAAGTTATAATCCCTTTTATACTTCTTATACTAATTCCTCTTACTTATATTCTAGATATTTAATTCCTTTAATAAACCTTCCTCCCTATCTAACTCTTCTAAATTAGAAGGAATTATTAGACTAGTCTATAGATTAGGGTTCTTAAGTACTAATAAGTTAGTATTTATTCTATTTAGAGAGAAAACCTTTAGGTCTATAAGTCGAGGGGTATACTTAGCTATCTAATATTTAATATTCTTTTAAGTTACTCTTTTCTTAATATCCTTATTTCTTAGTTTGAAATGTTAATTATATAGAAATCTATTCACTTTTAGTTAGATCTAATATCCTTCTAGAGGTATTTTATTAATAAAAGCTATTAATAAATAATTAATCTAAGCTTAAGTCCGGAATTACGCCGCAGCCCCTTTATAAAAAGACTATAATAAATTCACCTAGTTTATAAGTATAATTCGGGAAATACTATATAAGTATTTTAACCTATGCCCTCTACTAGTTAAAAAAGATAATATAAGAATCTTATATATTCCTATTACTTATAAATAAACCCTCTAAATATAACTATATAAAGTTAGACGCGCGCTGCACTAGGGCTAATTATATTAGAGCTAAACGGGATACTAATGCTCTTATAGCCTAGAAACGCCCTTACTAAACCTTCTAATAAGGTGCTACGAAAGCTACTATATAAGATAACTCCTTAACCTAAAAGGTTAACCTTCTAATAAGGTACTAAAAGTGCTATAAAAGCTACTATATAAGATAACTCCTTAACCTAAAAGGTTAACCTTTTAATAAAGTATTATAGATACTACTATACGAGAGGTAACTCCTTAACTAAAGAGGTCTTTCCTAAGAGGTTCTTATAGCTAGAAGCATAAGAAGCTCTGCTGCTGCGAGCAGGGCCTTATGCCTCTCCCCGTGAGGCTATGGGCATGTATAAGTGCGGCTGTGGTTGGGAGAGTTACGATCACGTGACCGAAGGCTGTGTATTGTTAGGAGGCGCGGAGTTAGAAGATCTATTGCACTTAAGCAGGTAAAATCACTTTGCAGTGGCCAGAGGCTATTAATCTAAGCTTAATACCTTATCTTAATAAGCTATTTAGGTAGTATTAGGCTTTTAGTTTATATAAAAGACCTAAGCTAATTATTAAAGTATAGGCTTAAAGCTTATAGTAGAGGTTCTATATATTAAAGTTTTATAAGGTATAGCTATCTTCTTAAGATCTCTCTTATATTACTTCCTAATAAAAGTCTTATAATAATAAATATTAAGGTCTATATTTATCCTCCTACTCCTCCTCTTAACTATTAATTATTATAGAACTAGTTTCCCCTATCTTATAAGTTAATTAGTAAACTTATAATAACTACTTTAATAGACTTAGGTACTTATAAATAAATAAGAAATATATTAGGGGACTTAGCCTTAATCTAGGTAATAATAATATCCCTTATATCTCTATCTTTAAGGTTATTTTCTATACCTCTAATTATATTATAATAGACTAGTTAGCTAGGCTTAATAAGCTTTATAAAGTAATAAGTAACTACTAAGATATTCTTAGTATATATTAGAGTTATTAATTTAAGTATAGTAATAATATTAAATATACTAGCTATAACTTAATATAAGTATAAAGAGCGAATTACCTTCTCTATTACTTCTAAGGTCTTATTCTATTATTTAATAAGGATATATTTTAATAAGGATATATTTTAATATTATATTAAAAAGGGTTATCTAACTAAGGATATTATCCTTTCTAGGTAGAGAATATATTTTATATCTAATTAGCTAAGGCTAGTAACTAAGCCTATTAAGAGGTCTAAAGCCTAGGATATCTCTATTACTTTATCCCTATACTTAAAACCTATTTATACTTAGTTTATTAGGTATAAGCTTTATTAAAAGCCTAAGTTTAAGGATAAGAAGGTTTAAGGATCTTAACTCCTAGATATAAGTATTTAAGGTATTATTATTATAGAAAATAAGTTTCCCTATTATTATATACTAAGAGAAAGGTGAATAAAGGGCAAGGATAAGTAATTTATAAACTAAAAAGCTAAATAGGAGTAAAGTTAGAAATAAAGAAAGAGCTATAGAATAGTGATTAATATTATATAGTTAATAAATAAATTAGGCGTGAAGTAAATATATATATATATAAGAGAGAGAGACTAGAGTTTTTAAGGGGTTAGGAGTAAATTCTTTAGAAGAATACCGAGGGTATATCTTAGAATTTCTATTATAACCTTATAAAGGGTTAATAAACTTTAATAAATAACTATAGTATATATGTATATATATACCTATATAATACCTCTTCAATAATACTTTAATAACTATAAGATATAGAATAATAACTGTAAAGGTATTTCCTTTATAGAATAAATACTTTGAAAATCTATATAAATAATAATAATATTCATAACCTTATATATATATTTCTATATATATATTTCTATATGTATATATATTTCTATAATCCTTAGCTTTATAGCTATAAATATATAGAAAATGCGTATGGATTATATAGTGATCTAAGTATAATTCTATCTAATAAGCTCAATAATTAACCGCTTTATAGCTATATTTTAGATTATCTTACCCCTTACTTTATAAGGGTAGGATTTATAACTTAGAGATAACATTCTTAATATTTAACGATTTCTCTATTAATTTATTCTAGGAAAAATATCCCCTTATACCTATAATTATTAGCCTTTACTATAAAATAACTAGTCTATAAATATCTATTATTTAGGCTATTTTACTACCCCTTTTACTATCTATATACTTATACTTATAGGTTAGAAGCCTAGCTCTAACCTTTTCAATACCCTCGCCCCTATTTAACCTCCTCTAAATTATAATAAGTACCTTAAGCCTATTCTCTTTATTAAAGTTACCTATTTAAGTTATACCTTTAAGAGATATAGCCTCTATATGCCCTATACTAAATTGGAAATACTAGCTAGACTAGTTTGCTAGTTAAAAGGTTAAAAACTCCTATAAGGAGCTATTTAGAACCCTGAATTATTTAATTATTTTTATTACTATACTATAGGTTATATCCCATATACTACCGTTAGTTACCGCCTAGCTATATATATAGACCGCTCCCGCGCGCCTACGCGCGGAGCCTCCTAGTTGGGATTAATTTATTATAACCTAATATATTATAACTATATTCCTACTATATCTAGTAGTATAACTATAGTTACTTCGATCTACGCAACTAATATAGTTTATTACCTTATAGTAGTGAATATCATAATAGGCAAATAAGCTACCTTCTTTAGCTTCTTTCTAATATTACTAATACTAATATACCGTCGCTAGCGCCTAATTACACCGCTACTAATATACGCGTACTAATAGAGTTCTTTATAATTTCAAGAGATCCTGCAAGGGATTGCTAATATTAACGCTAATACTAATACTCCTAATGCTTATATACGCCTTAGGACCCTTCGTAATAACTATTAATTAAGACCCTTTTATTAGGCTAGTCTTAACTACCCTACTATAAGTATAGCGCTACTAACCTTTATAATAAAAACGCCATATATTACTATATATTTATAAATAACTATAGCCCTTAATAATACTATTACTATAAACTCTATTATACTAACCTCTCTTCTTATAACGCCCTATTCTAATATATTTATAACCCTTTATTATATATATATATATAATACGCATGCGAGAGGGCTCCTAGCTCTACTTTATACGAGTTAGTACTCCTATTAATAGCTCTAGTACCCTTTTAAAAGGTTTTAAATCCCCTTATAATACTAATATCAACGCTAAGGTAGCTAAAGTAACTAAGAAGTCCCTGCTACTATTCCTATAGAGTCTCTACTATGCTACTACCCTTACTAGCAAAGCTACCTCCCTCCTCCTTACTACTTACCTTTAGCTACCTAGGCCTTAACTAGCCGCACCCCCTTAGCTACTTATAGAGCTACGCTACTTCGAGCTATATATACTAGCGCCCCTGCTACTTTAAAGCGCCCCTATCTTATAAAAGCTACTACCCTTACCGCTTTAAACTACTCCTATACTACTAATAGTCCTAGCTGCCTCTATGCTATTAGGCTCTAGCTTTAGGTATAATATCCCTTTCTAACTACTACCCGCTATAGTATTATAGCGCCTATACTCCTATAAGATATATTATATAATAGCGAGGAACTTTAACTTTAGGGAATTTAACTATATAGGCTTCGCTTATTATAAGATAATAAGGACTCTATAAGTAATAAGGACTCCACGAGTAATAAGGACTTAATAAGCGAGGAGGGCTCTATAGGTAATAATAATAGGAAAGACTCTCTATCTAAGGGCTCTAAAGATAGTTTAAGTGCTACTAACGCTACTAAATATAGCTATAGCGACGCTAATGTCCACCACTACGCTAAATATAGTAGCGATAATGCTACTAGTAATAACTATACTAACTATAGTAGCCATAATTCTACTAGTAATAACTACGCCGCTAGATATAGCGAGGGCTATATAAGTAACTACGAGGCTAAATATAGCGACGGCTATGCTACTAATAGCTACGCTAACGACTACCCTAATAGCTATAGCGATAGCTATATTAATAGCTACGCTAATAGCTACATTAAGAATAACTACGCTTTAGAGGGTTATTATACCGATAAGACGGACTTTTAATTATTAACCTATAGATTTACCTCCTTCGCGCCGCCTCGGGCGCGCGAAGCTATAAGCTATAGGAATACGTTATCACTATTAATTACTATAATATAATATTATTCGCCCGCGCGCGCGCGCATATAGCAATAGGGACTATTGCTCTTCTTTTATAGAGGGGTAGATATTACTATACTATAGGTTATATCCTATATACTACTATTAGTTACCGCCTAGCCGCGTATATAGACCGCTCCCGCGCGCCCACGCCCAGAGCCTCCTAGTTAGGATTAATTTATTATATCCTAAAATATTACCCTATATTCCTATTACAATATTACTATTGATACCTCGATTACTTCGAAGCGAGACGATATTATAGCTAAGCTATTCGACCTAGCTCCCCTGAATTATATCTTTAAATTATCCCTAAGCTTTTATAAGTCTTAGTTTATCTATATCTATACTGCTATTTAAATAAGGCCTAATATAGGCTATATACTAGCTATTATTCTAACTATAGAGGGTTTACCAACTTAGTAGTTTTCTATAGAAGAGTCTTCTAAAGACCCTTTAAAAGAGGAATAAAAGAGGAGGAATATTATAAGTAAAACTAATAACCTCTAGGTTTTAACTATATTTATATATAATAAAGATATAGTTAATACTACTAAGCTATGTAACTCTCTTACCTTATTATTATAATCTATATACTATATTAGAGCTTGTATATTATACTCCTAGGGTTATTATAATATCTAATTTAAAAGTATAGCTTCCCAAGCCTTCTAGATCTAATAACTATAAAGTCTAGTTTATATATATTAAAGCCTTACCCATTAGTAAAGATATAACGGCCTCTGGCCACTACATAGTGATTTTACTTACTTAAGTGCAACAGACCTTCTAACTCCGCGCCTCCTAATGATATATAGCCTTCGGTCACGATATTATAACTTTCCTAACTATAGCTATACTTATATATACCCTACTAGATAGCCTTACGATCTTTAACTTTATATTAATAATAATATAGTTTTTAATTATTTAATACACTATAAAACTATCGACTTATCCTCTTATATACTACCTACGCTACTAATACAGCCTCTATTACCGCTTTATCTACTAGCTATGCTATTATTAGTAACGCTCTCTCTATATTAAAGTAGTTAGCATAAGCTATACTTACTAACGTTTAAGCCCTAAGGTGCCTAGGCTACCTCTGCTTTAATAATATAGAGAACCTCTTTAAAGAAGGGCTACTTTATAAGGTATATAATAACCTACCTAGCGTCTATTACTAAGTCTATTTATTTAGCTATAATATACTAATAAGTATCCCCTCTAAGGGTATTAATAAGAGCCCTCTTAAGGGCTATATTAATATTATACTCTCTATATATAATAGAGTAGTTATGAAAAGAGTAGGTTTTATTAATTATATTAATACTAAACTCTCTAGCGAGCTTTTTTATATTATTAGTATTAAAAGGTATATCTTATATAAGCTTAGTGTTTTTATATATAAGGTTTAGTATTAATATAGTTAAGGATTTATTATAGGTTATAGGGATAAGGATAAGGAAGAGGGAGAGGTATAAAGCCCTACGTATAGAGCTTCTTATACTTCTAGCTATAAGAACCTCTTAAGAAAGATCTCTTTAGTTAAGGAGTTATCTTATATAATAGCTTTTATAATACCTTACTAGAAGGTTAACCTTTTAGGTTAAGGAGTTATCTTATATAATAGCTTTCGTAGCACCTTGCTAGAAGGTTAACCTTTTGGGTTAAGGAGTTATCTTATATAGTAGCTTTCGCAGTACCTTACTAGAAGGTTTAGCGAGGGTGTTAATATCTAGGCCACGAGAGCCTTAGTAGCCCGTTCGGCTCTAATATAATTAGCCCTAGTGCGGCGCGTATCTAACTTTATATAGTAATATTTAGAGGGTTTACTTATAAGTAGTAGGAATATATAGGGTTCCTAGATTATTTTCCTTAACTAATAGAAGGTATAAGTTAAAATACCTATATAATATTTCCTAAATTATACCTATAAACTAGGTGAATTTATTATGATCCTTTTGCGAAGGGGCTGCGGCGTAATTCCGAACTTAGTAAAGGTATAACTATAGACTTATCTAAGCCTACTAATAATAATAATATTATTATAATTAATAATGCTCTAACCTATATATAGCTATTCTATAATAATAAGCCCCTAAGGGTTATAAAGGATAATATAATAGCTTATGAGGCTTAGAAATATCTTAAAGACCTATATAAGCTTATAGGGCTTACTAATAAGTTCCTAACCTATAAGGAGTTATTTAATACTACTTTAAGTAATTTTAGCTCTATAGAAGAATATATAAATAAAACAAAGTAAATTATAAATAACCTAGTATATTAAGTTCGGAATTACGCCGCAGCCCCTTCGCAAAAAGACTATAATAAATTCACCTAGTTCGCAAGTATAATTTAGGAAATACTATATAGGTATTTTAACCTATATCCTCTACTAGGTAAGGAAAATAATATAGGAACCCTATATATTCCTACTACTTATAAGCAAACCCTCTAAATATTATAAAGTCGGACGCGCCGTACTAGGGCTAATTATATTAGAGCTAAAAGGGCTACTAAGGCTCTCGTAGCAACGCCCTCGCTAAACCTTCTAGCAAGGTGCTGCGAAAGCTACTATATAAGATAACTCCTTAATCTAAAAAGTTAACCTTCTAATAAGGTACTAAAGGTATTATAAATACTACTATATAAGAGGTAACTCCTTAACTAAAGAGGTCTTTCCTAAGAGGTTCTTATAGCTAGAAGTATAAGAAGCTCTATAAGTAGGGCTTTATACCTCTCCCTCTTCTTTATCCTTATCTCTTAACTATATTAGTACTAAACCCTATATATAAATATACTAAGCCTAAGCGACGTATACCTTTTAGTATAAATAATATAGAGGGGATTACTAGAGAGTTTAGCCTTAATATAATTAATAAAACCCGCTCCTTTATTAATTACTTTATTATATATAGAGAGCGTATTATTAATATAGCCCTTAAGAGGGCTTACCTTAATACCCCTATAGGGGACTTTATAAGGCGTAATAATATTAGAGCTAAGTAAGTAAACTTAATAGTAGAAGTTTAGTAGGTTATTATATACCCTATAGAGTAGCCTTTCTTCGAGCAGGTCCTCTATATTACTAAGGTAGAGGTAGCCTAGGCAGCCTAGGCTTATTAGGGCTTATTAGTAAGTACGGCTTGCGTTAAATAGAGAGAGCGTTGCTAATAACGGCATAGCTATGAAAATAGTAACGACTTCTAGCGGATAAAGCGGTAATAGAGGCGGTATTTAATAGCAGCGCGGGTAGTATATAAGAGGATAAGTCGATAGTTTTATAGTCTATTGAATAATTAAAAACCACGTTATTATTAATATAAAGTTGAAGATCGTGAGGCTATCTAGTATAACGGGTATGTATAAGTATAGCTATGGTTAGGAAAGGTGGTTAGTAAGATCACGTGACTGAAGGCTATATATTATTAGGAGGCGCGGAGTTAGAAGGTCTGTTGCACTTAAGCAGGTAAAATCACTATTCAGTGGCTAGAGGCCTAATAACCTAGTATATAATAAGCTTAAATTACCTAATTAAGTAGTTATAGTATATATATTAAATTGCCTAGATAAAGAGTATAATAGTTTTATAACTACTATTACTTAAGGTCTTAGGGCTAATAAGGATACCTATATACTCAATAGTCTGTTCTCTAACTTATTAGATAAATCAAGAGGTAAGGGTAAAGTAGTAAGTTTTACTACTAATAATAATAAAAGTAAAAAGAAAATAAGGTTACTAAAAGACCTTAGAAAAAATAAAAGGTTCTATATTATAAAAGCTATAAAAGAACTAGCTATACTAAGGATAGCTATGCCTTTCTATACCCTAAAAAGGCCCTAGTATAGTAGAATAGGTCTAATAATAAAAGTAATAATAAAAACAAAGAACCTTCTACTTCTACTACTACTAAGGAAGTTAATATAGCTACCTCAAGGGTTATAGAAAGAATAGAGAATAAAAACGAAAATAATACTTTAATAACCCCCTATATATCTATAGATCAACCTATTAATTAAAACGAGGATCCTATAGATCTTAATGATTCTAATAAAGATTAGGAATTTAAAAACGTAAATATATTCCATACAAATCCTTATAATAATAATATAACTAATAATATAACCTTAGGTACTTTAATTCAACACAGTATTTTAACTAAGGAGAAGGATTTAGGATCAAGGCGTTATAGTAACAAAATTGATATTATATTTATAAGATCTCATAGGAGAGATATTAGGTAGCTCGGGATAGCTCGGAAGGCCCGGATATTAAGGCTTCATAATATTCAAGGGAATTCTTAAGACATCCAGTCTAATATATAATAAAAGCTAGTAAATTCGAGCATAAGGGGATAATTTCGATGGATTTTTAATAGAATAATTAATAGAGAAATCTTTTAATATTAATAGCATTATCTCTAAGTTATGAATCCTGCCCTCGTGAAGTGAGGGGTAAGATATTCTAAAACGTAGCTACAAAGCGGCTAATTCTTAAGCTTATTAAGTAACATCGCGCTCGGATTACTATGTGGTCCGTGCGCAATTTTCATATATTTATAGCTATAAAGCTAAGGATTATATATATAAATAAGATTATTAATATTATTAGAATTTATATAGATTATTAAAGTATTTATTCCATGGAGGAAATACTTTTTTTAGTTATTTACTAAGGTTTATTCAACCTTTATAAGGTTATAATAGAAATTTGAAGATATACCTTCGGTATTCTTATACCCCCCCGTAAGGTATATATTTATTCATATATAGCTTATTATTTATATATTATGTTATATTATATCACACTCTCTTAATAGGTTATTTACTCTAATATAAAAACTCTTAAAACCCAGTGGGAAAAATAAAGAGGAAATTCTTAGAGTATTATATAGTAATTGCTAGTAGAAAAACCTAAAAACCCAACTCTCATAGGTATAAAAGGAAAACTTGACTTTTATGATAGTATATAGTTATTATAGTCTAATAATTTAGATCTATAATGCGGTAGTTATTCAAGCCATTAATTATATTATTTATATTATTATTAGTATTATTATTACCTATTATATTGAATAGGTTATAAACTTTTATCTTACTAAAAGGCCTTATTAATATATCAGTAATATTATTACTAAACTGCATATGAAAGAGGAAAATCTCTTCTTCTATAACTAGAGTTCTAGTAAAATATGATTTAATATTAATATACTTAGCCTTTTTATGAAATTTAGAATTCTTAGCTAACTCTTAACCTAAGATATTATCTATAAGTATTTTAGGCTTTATAAGGCTATTATAGCCTAATCTTCTAGGTATAAAGTTATAGGTAATATATGTATATAGAGCCTCTTTTGCTGCATTAGGTAAAGCTATATATTTAGCTTCGTAGCTTAATAAGGTTATTATATTTTATATAGAAGAAGAAGAGGATATAATATTATATAAACCCCAAGTAAATATATAGGCTAAGGTTAAGTTTCGATTATTAAGATCTTATACGATCTGTAAATCTAATTATATTATTATTATTAGGTATATCCTCACTATAGTTATATATTAAACCGTAGTTAGGGAATTTATTTATATATCTCTATATTCTATTAAGAGCTATAAAGTGCTCTTTAGAGGGATTACTACTATAGCGGGCATAAGTTATAACTACTAAAGAAATATCTAGCCTTATTTTTAAAGCTAGGTATAATAGGGCTCCGATTTCTTATTAATATTATAATATTTCCTCTTTAGTTATATAGTTATTATTATTATATAACTTTAGGTTATCATCTATAGGGGTATAAGCCCTAAGGACTTTATTTTTATTATATTTATTAAGTATTTTCTCCGTATACTTTAGTTGCTTTATATATAATTATTTATTTATACGGTCTATTATATTTCATTTCCTAGGAAGATACTAGGCTCCCCTAAGTATTAAAGTCTTGAATGCTTTTGAAGGTTATTATATATATAGTTATAAGTATTATTATTACTAATAGCTAATAGCATATTATTAACATAACAAGCTAGAATAGCTTTATAGTTACTTTTATTTAATATAAATTCTCCCTCATCATAGGGAGAGACTTCAAACTTATACTAAAGTAGTATTGAATATAAGTATTTATACCAGTGGCGTGGGGTTTGTTTTAAGCTATATAAGGCTTTATTTAGCTTATATATTAAGCTATTATCCGTTGGATTATTATTATAGTTATATATTGTCACGAGCTATAGGTAGGGGTGAGGGCGAGTTATAAGGAGCAACTGTCTTCGCTATAGATTAGTGCGCGCAGAAAGCGTAGTGAAATAGTCTATAGCGCGCGATTACGTGATCGCGCGCTATAGTGCATAGCTACTATAGCCTTATAAGGCTACGAGCGCTATAAACCGCATCGTAATATACCCCCTAGCTATATAGCGAATATCGCTAATATAGCGATCTAGCCTCGCGCGTAGCTATAACTATATTTAAATATATATAAAAGAGATAAGGTAGTATTATAAATAGCCTTAAAGGCGTAGAATAAATAAAAATATCCCTTATAAGCGCTTTAAAGAGTATAAATAAGTAACGTGCGACTTAAGCGATAGTAATATAACCTAGGTAAGTAGTAGAATCCTATTAGTAGCGCTTAACTACTTATAAAGGTAGCTAGGTAGTATAGTTTATTATTTATACTACTTTCTACTTTAATTTTCCCTCTTTTTTTTACTCGGAATACTATAATAATTATAAGTTAACTATTTACGCGCGCGTAAAAAATTATTGCACGCGCTTGCTAACTATTATAAATACTTACTTTTATATAGTACTATCTATATCTATTAATATAATTATAAAAAAATAGCCTCTAAGTATAAATAATCTATAGCGCTAGTTACTAACTATATTACTAAGGCTAAGGTAACCTATAAGGCTAAGAAGAGGGTAGAGCAGAAGTAGCTAGCTACTCTTACTAAGTAGGAGGAGGCTAAGGATAACGAGGTTAATAAGTATAAGTCTTTTATTTCGCTATCCTATAGCCCCTCTAGTAATATTAATACCTAATAGTTAAAGCTATCCTCTATAAAATAGAGGAGGACTTAGCTTAAGGTAAGCTTATTACTATCTAGTAGGGTCTTTTAATATTATAGAAGCTAACGATATCTTTCTAATAGAGGAGGCTAAGGCCCCTAAGAAGAAGCTAGTATATAAGTATAAGCACGCCCCCTCTATTAAGGAGGAAGAGGATAAGGATAAGGAGGAGCCTATTAGTATATTTATAATATAGCTTCTATATAATCTAGAGATATTAATAATAGTTTAGAGAAGCCTAAGTATAAGCCTAAGTAGGCGAAGATTATAAGTAGCGTGCGTTATAGCACGCCTAAGAAGAAGACTACCCCTACTACTAGTAAAAAGACCCCGGGCTCTACTAAGAAGCCCTACGCTTCCTCTACTATCCTAGAGGGAGCTAGTAAGCTTATAGTATACCTATACTATAGCTACGCTCGCTTATTACTTATAGGTAAGAGCTCTAGTTACTACTTCTATAGCGCTAATAAGCGCTACTACTACTACTTAGCTAGCTATAGCTACTAACCCCTTCCTATTATTACTATCGCGCCCTATAAGCGCTACTAGGAGGCCTATAATAGTAATAACTAAATTATAAGTATTCTATACGCGCGCGCGGGCGCGCGCGAGATAATTTAGCATAATACTAACTTATCTATCTAAGCCCTTCCCTTTTAGCACTAGGTCCTCTAGGCTACTCTTAAGGAGGAGGAGGAGAAGGAGGAGGAGAAGGAGGAGGAGAAGGAGGAGGAGAAGGAGTAAGAGGAGGAGGAGAAGGAGGAGGAGAAGGAGTAAGAGGAGGAGGAGGAGGAGGAGCTCTAGGTTATTATATATTTAGAGGCTACTATAGGAGAGCTAGCTTTTACTAGCTCTTCTTAATAGGTCTCTATAGCTACTACTCTTCCTAGTAGTATTATTACTAGCGCGCGCGCTCGCTTAGTAAGCCTTTTAGCTCTCTATAAGCTACTTACTAGCGTAGATAATAGCTTTATTAACTACCTTATTATAGCTATCCGCGCGGAGGAGCGCTCCTATTATTAAATATACGCCTTTAGGTATTAATACCCTTTACTTTTAGCATTTAGGGAGGTATAGGGCTAATATACCCGTAAGAATTACTTTTTTTACCTAGCTATTACGCATAGGGGGGGGGTTATAGCCCTATAGATAATATCTACTAGCCTTTAAGCCTAATAGAGCTTCGTTCTATACTTTTAAACTTACTTCTCTTTTATTATAATAATATAGCGAGCGTCTACTAGGTTTAATAGCGCTTAGAAGTATTTAAACTTAGCTTAGGAGAGGCTTTTTATAAGCCTATCCGCTAGTATCTTATCTATAGGTATATAGAGCACTTTAAAAGTACCCTTTATATGCTCTTAGCGTAGCTATATATTTTAAATATCGACGTATTATAAGTAAGTTAAAATATACTCTCCCTCTCTAACTACTAGTCGAATAGTCTACTAATTATTATAATAAACTTTCTAAATATCTCTAAGCTCTAAAGTAAGGTTATAGTATAGCCTTTAAAGGGCTATCGTCTCTTTAGTAGTATACTTAAGGCTTAGGAGCTCTGCTTTAGTTATTAATATTATAACTATTACTTAATAGGCTACTTTCTACTAAATTACGCCTCTAAAGAGCATTATTATATAGCCTTGCGACGACCTATAAGTCTCTTCGTTATTAGTAAATAAGGCGTTGCTAGTAATTAGTAGTAAGGGAGTCTCTTTATTACCCCCCGAGCTACTATAGCAGATCGCGAGGTAGCAAGTTATATAGAGATATTATATATACTACCTTATTATAGTAAAGTACTACGCGCTTAAATTTATAAGAAAGCGAGAGAGTTATACTATAGCAAAGGCTACTTTAAGTCGTATTATTATTACTATATATAGGATACTTCTAATAAGCGATTAGTAATCCTTAACTTTAGTAGTTATAGCCTCGCTAGGGTTCTTTATAAGCTTAATAACTAGTATAGGAGTACTTAGGTAGATATTATTATAGAGCCCGAAGCGCTCTATAATAGTCTTAATATACTAGTTATAAACTAAGTAGATCTTTTTAGCTACTCGGTCTTATATAATATATATCCTAAGGTACTATTTAATAAGGCCTAGTTTATATAGTTCGTATAATTTCTTAACCTCTTATATAAGCTCCTAAGCTTTAGAAGCATAGTCTCGATATAATAAAATGAGAATATTATTAATATAGAATAGGATTAGGACCTTATAGTACTTATCTTAAAAAAGGTAGGGCTCCTTATTATATAGAGAGAGCCTAAGCTTATATAAAGCTGCGGAGAATTCCTTATACTATAGAAGAAGTATATTTTTTAAGCTATATAGAGCTCTATTAAGCTCTATAACCTTACTAGCTTACTTAAAGCTATCTAGAAGGTAGTAGGTAACTAGCTCCCCGTCTAGGTTAATATCTATATTTAGGAAAGCGTTAATAACGTTAAATTAGAGTATTTTATAGTTAAACTAGGCTATAATTACTACTACTACGCGCAAGCTTCGTGCTATAAGCGTAATAGTATAGGTTAAGCTAAGAGAGGAGGTATCTTATATATCTCCTTATATATAGATTTACGCTTTATAGGTATTAAGGCGGTTACCTTAGAACTTATAGGTATATACCTACTTTAAGGGAAGAGGCTTTAAGTATACCTCGGACTAGTTAATAATATACTAGGTTCCCTTAGCTATAAGCTTATTAATTTCCTTATTTATAGCCTCTTAAAATATACCTTAGAGTAGCTCTCTTAGCTTCTTAGCTTTAAAATAGTTACTTAGAGGCTTTAAGAGGTCTTCTATAAAGTATATTATCTTCTACTTAGCGTTTAGGCGCGTCTTAGAGTTATCCTAGAGATACGCTATAATAATAAAGTATAGAGTCTTATATAAAAGAGTGCTTTTAGTAATAGCTTTATACTAATTAGGTATAAAGGTTATAAAGAAAGCGTTCTAGTAGTTATCTAATAAGCTCTTTTCTAAATAAAGAGTTATAAGGACTCTTAGGCGTCGCTCTCTAGTACTCTATTATATTAAAAGCTTATAGTTAATCCTTTAGTATTAATAATAAGTAGGTTAGGAATCTAATTTAGCTATTAAGGAGGAGTCTTATCTAAACTACTATAAGCTCTCCTCCCTTATAGGCGCTTAAGTAGCTAGTTCTTAAGTATTTAAAATAAGTAGATATAGGTCTATACCCTTAGTAATAGCGCGCTACGCTTCGGGGTAGGGCTCTAGCGTTAATAGTAAGTTTAAACTTAATCCTAGTATACTTTTAGGATTAAGAGTTTATTTAAGAGTAAGTAGTCCTCTCTATATTCTAGCTAGTATACTCTTAAACTATATCTTAGTAGTAGTACGAGGCGCTTCTAAACTATAGGAAGTAGCTAATATAGAGGACTTAAGCTTACTAGTAGTTTATTTATTTATTATAAGGTTATTATTTACTTTATTAAGCACCCCTAAGGTCTCAAGGACTATATTAGTAGATTTAATAGGTATTTTAACCTCGTTAATAATTATCTAGGCGCTCTAGATATCTATAGCCTCCTTCTTATTATCTAGAGAGTAGAATTTTCACCTATTAAAATATATATTATATATAATAATAACCTAGTTAAGCGTAGGAACCTAGATCCTATATAAGTTATACGTTTCTAGTATATAACCTATAAGGTATCTAAGATAGGCCCTAGGGTTAACCTTATAGTAGCGTCTCTTAACGTATTTTTTATAACTCCCTTTAAGGGGGTAAGCTCTATAGCTATAGGTATATAAGCCTCCCTAGTAAGGGCGTAGGTCTTAGTACGTAGTAAGCGCAAAGTCTAGTTACTACTATTAGAAGTAGTTCTAGAACTACTCGAGTTCTATTTAAATAGGGCTTTACTAGTTATTTATAGCGCGCAGGCTAATATTAAAGACGAAGACTACTACTCTCTAAGCCTCTAAGATAAGGTACTTTAGTAGGTAAGTAGCTATTAGTATTATAAGCGCTTTTAGGATAATTTCTAAGCTAGCGCGCTCTCTATTACCTATAGGCTCCTTAGTATTCGCTAGTAGGAGCTTAAGGTTAATTCTAAACTCCTCTACTTATTATTTATACTAAGTAAAGCCTTATATAGTAATAATAGCGCGCTTAATATTATAGTAGATCTTATAAATAGTGAGTCCCTGCTATCTTTAAACCTAGCGTTTAAATATCTAGAGCGCCTTAAATACTTTATTATACTCTTTTAAGACTAAGGGAATTCTAAAGAGTCTTCTACTATACTTATCTTTAATAAGGAGTATCTAGGCGTATAGTCTACTAAGCTTTTAGTAGTTAAAGAGGTCCTAAGCTATATAGTAGTAGGGGCGGGGAGATCTAGCCTTAGATTTACTACGCGAAATAACTTACTAAGTATATACTTAAGCGTAGAATTTATATTAAATATATAATAGAGTCTTTATCCTTACCCCCCGAGCGTTATATACGAGGTATTTAAGAGCGCTCTAGCCTAGGTAACTAGCTTAGAGGTACTATAGTTACGCGTCGTTAGACCTTTTAGCTATATAGTAATACGAGGGATATACTAGCTTCTAGTCGTTTAAGAGGGCTATAATACCTATACTACTTATAGGAATACTTAGACTAGGTAGGTAAGTAGAGATAGGGTTATATTTAAAGAAGACTAGGTTGCTCTTATATAGTAGCTACTTTATATAAGTAGACTTACCCGGCTTACTAAACTATAGAGAGCAGTCGTAGCTATTATATTAGATACCTATCTTAAAGAGGAGCGCTTCTAAGATAATATTAATATATATATTTTTAATAATAGTAATATTATTTAAGGTTAGAGCGCTCTTTTTACTTATTAAAGCGTCTTTAAACGCGCCCTAGATAACCTAAGTACCCCTCCTAACTATTAGTATACTCGTGTTATTAACTTTAATTACCTCGTTATTACATAAGCGTATAAAAGTACTAGGAACTAGCTTCCTCTTATTATTAATAATATAAAAAGCTCTATAGTTATCTAGAATAATACTATTAGAGAGAGTATATAGTCCCTCGAAGAACGTAAATACTATAGAATAAACTTAGGTTACTTAGCTTTTATCTTTAAGAAGGGCTTAGTTAATAATATAATAAGAAATATTATTAGGAAGTCGCTCTTAGTTACTAGCACTACCCCTATTACTACGCCTACCCTAGCTACTACTATAATATCCGCTATAGCTATAGTTAGGCGGGTATTAACTATTCTTCTATAACTCCTTTATAATCTACCCTATATATATAAGGTTATTATAAATATAGCCCTACTATAGGGATATTACTATCTCCTATATATACTACGCTTCGTCCTTTAGTATCTTATAATCCTTAAGGCTATCTTTTAGTAAGCTTATAAATACTTATTAAACGTAGCTATAATCCTACGGGGTCTACCCGTAGTATTATCCATAGGGGTAGCTAGGGATCTTATTAAGTATTATTACTAGAAAAGAAGCGTCTAAAGCGGTCTATAAGGCTTAAGGTAGATCCTCTAAGTTAGAGTAGCTTATAAGAGTAGTATAAGCTCTAAGTAATTTACTAAGACCCTTAGTAATAGCTAGCTTACTATAGATCTTAGTAATAAGGATAATTCTAAGCTCTTCGAGCGAGAGGTAAGGTATTCTAATCTCTTCTATTTAAGTAACTAGATCTAGCTAGTTCTAGGCTTATATAGGAGCTATCTTATAATATATTACCTTAGGAAAAGCGCGTCTATTATAGCTTCCCTTAGTATTAGTAATATTCTAGCTTATTACTAGCTTATAGAGATAGTACTACTCTTAGTACTACTTAGTAGGTTAAGTAGTATACTTAGCGCGCTTTAGAATATCCTTATAATCTTAGTATACTTATTCCTATATACTATTATTAGAGTAAGCGAGTTGCTATTTAAGGAGGCGGAATATATTCTAAAGGTTAATCTAGGACTTATCGTTCTTATTATTAAGCTTTATCCCTATTACCTTAAGGTAAACTATATTAATAGTCTAATAGATAAGCGCCTAGTAATTATAATATAAGGCGATCTATAATAAAAGGTTCGTACTATTAGTAGAGAGGAACTTAAGTACGTCGCTCTACTTATCTTAGATATCCTCGCGCATAATAGGGGTTAGTAGGGTTAGCTTTATAAGCTTAGGAGTAGTAAGACCTACTCTACTAGCTTACTAGGGAGCGTTAGACTCCTCGCTCTTAACTATATTAATAGAGTCTTCCTATTTAATAATCTTATAGAGCGTCTAAGAGGGATTCTCTATAGCTTTCTACTTATAGAGGGCTATTTTATACTTAATAAGGTTAGTCTTATACTTAGCTTAGAGGTAAGTATTACGCTTATTTATAAACTCCTAAATAGTTAGAGTGCTCTTAAGAGCGTTAGAAGGCTTCCCTATATTAGGGCTATTAGGATTAAAATACTTCTAAATACCCTCGCTCTATATAGATAAGTATAGGTTAAGGTACTAGCGAGGCTAGTTAGTAGGGCCTTAGAGCTTAGCTTCTAGTAAGAAGGTTATTAATAAGTATATAGCTATTATTATAAGGTTATATTATAAAAGGTTTTAAATATTATAAGTATATTTTAAATAGGTAAAAAATTATAGGAGAAAAAGCTACTCGCCCTTTCCTAGGCTTAGAGAGGTTAGAGGGGTATTTATAAGCTATAGAGCTAGGCTTATAACTATTATAAGCTATAGGTAGGGGTAAGGGCGAGTTATAAGGAGTAACTATCTTCGCTATAGATTAGTGCGCGTAGAAAGCGTAGTGAAATAGTCTATAGCGCGCGATTACGTAATCGCGCGCTATAGTATATAGCTACTATAGCCTCATAAGGCTGCGAGCGCTATAAACCGCATCGCGATATATATTAATTTATTAGTATCTTTATTATATAAGAAACCAGTAGGTATCCTTATATATAGATCTTTATTAATATCTACGTGGGTAAAGGCAGTAGTAATATCAAACTGCATTAATATATAATTATAATTTATAGCAAATATTAATATAAATCTATAGCCTTTAGGCCTATAAGTAGTACTAAAAGCTTTAAGGTAATCTATACTAACGTATTAGTTAAAACCTTAAACTACCCAACGGGCTTTATATTTTATATTATTATTATTATTATTGTTATTATTATTATTATTGTTATTGTTATTGTTATTGTTATTGTTATTGTTATTGTTATTGTTATTGTTATTGTTATTGTTATTGTTATTGTTATTGTTATTGTTATTGTTATTGTTATTGTTATTGT
>JAVHLU010001327.1:0-32618 GCA_036785755.1 Colletotrichum ledebouriae | reverse complement strand
TAGGTCTACTAATTAACTTATAAGATAGGAGAAACTAGTTTTATAATAATTAGTAGTTAAGGAGAGGAGCTAAAGGATAACTATAAACTCTAATATTTATCGCTAAGAGCTTTCTACTAAGATATAAGGCTAAGGAAGTCTTAATAAGATAACTATACCTAGTAGAACTTTAATATATAGACCCTCTATTATAAGCCTCTAGTCTCTACTTTATTAATTAGCTTAGGTCCTTTATATAGATTAGAAGCCTAGTATCTCTAAAGTAGCCTATTAAGATAAGGTATTAAGCTTAGATTAATTATTTATTAAAGGCTTTTACTAATAAAATACCTCTTAAAAGATACTAGACCTAACTAAAAGTAGATAGAATTCTATATAATTAATATTTTAAATTAAGAGATAAAGATATTAGGAAACGAATAGGTTAAAAAGATATTAAATATTAAATAGCTAAGTATACCCCTCGATTTATAAACCTAGAGGTTTCTTCTTTACGTAGGATAGATATTAACCTACTAGTACTTATAAATACTAATTTATAGACTAGCCTAATAGTTCTTATTAATTAAGAAGAGTTAGATAGAGAGGAAGGATTATTAAAGGAACTAAATATCTAGAATATAAAAAGAAGGAATAACTATAAGAAGTAAAAGAGGGATTATAAGTTATAGTAATTAGGTAACTTTCTAAAGTATCTTAATTACCCTAGGTTTATAAAATTCTTTATATCGCCCTACTTAGCCCCTACTACCCTAAGAGATATTATATTTAACCCTATTAATACCTTAGTAGGATTTAATACTATAAGACCTAAAGGGAACCCTATACTAAATAAAGATAAGCCTATACTAGTAGTGTTATAGTATATATAATAGAACTAAGAATTTATAAATTCCTTAATAACCTAGTATAGAAGAGAGTTATTTATTATAACTTTAGCCTAGGTAGAATATTTATTAGACCTTTATAATATATAAGGGAAGCTAATAAGATAAGAGGAGTTAGATAATTTAGAGGTTATAGCCCTTTTAATATTTATAATTAAGGGCTACTTTTATAATATCTATACTCTAATCTATAAGCTAGCTTAATAACCTAGGAAAGAAATTAATAAGGCTTCTATAGAGCCTAAAAGAGTAGAGGCGAAGAATCTCTAGGATACTACTAAGGCCTTCTTTCTACTAAACTATAGTAATTATTACTAGGCTATAACTTTAATAGACTAGTTAACTAGCTACTACTTCTATTATAACTCTATATAGGACTAGAATAGTAATTAGCGCTTTATTAAGGCTATATAGGACCTTAATACGTAGTATTATAAGATAGAAGCCCCTTTATAACTCTAAAAGCTCCTATTAATTAATACCTATATAATTAATTTAGTTTAGTAGAGGGATAGACTTAGATATAGCTTTTAATATATTAAATAAGCTAGAGCTCTAATCTAAGAAGGATTACTATCTCTATATTTTAGTAGTATAACCTTAAGTAATAGTATATTATTCTCTAACTCTAGAATCCCCTTAGTTACTTAATATATATCTATAATTACTAAAGAGTTCTATAACTTAATTATTTATAGTAGTATAGCTCTGCGAGATACCCTATTAAGCTAAAAAGACGTTAAGAAAGTACCTTTCTTCTCTTTATACCCTCTTACTCCTTTATCTATAGATAATAATATAATAGACTTTAGAAATAATAATAATATTATACTATCTCCTATAGTAGATATTCCTTAACCTATTTATAGATTATTAGTATTATCTAGGTCTACTTTATCTAAAATACTAAATAATAAGTTTAAAGACCTTAGATATTAGCTTTAGTTATAGGTCTTATAGACACTAAGTTATAATATAACTATTAACTAACGCCTAAGAACTATACTTATAAATATACCATTATATCTTAAGAGGCCTAGTCTTTTAAATAAGTATAACTATAACTATATAGACTACGTCTAATAGAGGGATAACTAGTAGGATTAGATTAAGTAGAATATACCTAAGATAGTATATTATTATAACTTCTCGCGCCTAGTATAATAGGGTAAGTAGTTTTAGCTATACTAAGCATTAGAGTAAAATAAGGAATATAATAAATAGGAAGAGGTAGTAAGGCTATTATTAAAATATAACTTATAATAGAAGATAATTAAACCTAAGGAACCTTCTTAATAATAAGATCGCCTATTTAGAAGATATTATTAATAGATTAGATCTATAAATAGAATTTATTTACTATTTCTATAAAGTAGTTTTATTTAATTTTTTAAGACTCTCTTTTATAATATTATAAAGAGTCTCGAGGGAATAATTAGAATAGGATAAGATAGACCTAGTTATATAATTTTTAAAAAACTCCCTTAGTATATAGACATATTATAAGAAGATTATAGAGTAGAGCATAGAAGAGAGGAGCGTAGTAAATAAGAAGATAATATAGATATTATTATTATTAGTACCTTAATAACCCTATACCTCGTTTTTTAGTATTTTCTTAGCGAATTAGCGCTAGATTTAGATAATCTCTTTTAATTAGATCTACGAATTATTCTATATATCTTTTAAGCTTATTCTTAATATTCTTACCCGTTTATAAGTAGAGCTATATTATTTATTATCTTTCTAGTTCCTATTGGTTCTAGCCCTTTCTATTACCTATAGCCTAAAGAATAGAAGCTCCTTTTAGGTATTCTTATTACGAGAGAGAAGGCTTTAGCTTATAGATTTAAGTATTATAGCTCTATATACCCTTTTATTATACCTCTATAGATAATTTAAATAATACTATATAAAGTATAGTAAGCAAAAGGAATCCTAATATTTAGAGGATTAGAGTGGGATATTACTATAATTCTAAAAGATAGATTAAAAAAGGGAATCCTTAAGTAAAGTTATATAGCTTATTATAATCTATTCTCCTTTATATAAAAGAAAGATAGTAAGATAAGGCTTATTAACTTAGTAACTAATATCGAAATAGTTATTATATAAGACGTAGCACTACCCCCTTTAGTAGACGACTTTTTAGAAGACTTCGCTATATATTAACTATTATTACTACTAGACTTCTTCTTAGGATATAACTAAGTCCCCTTAGATCTTATAAGTAGAGACTTAACGATATTCATATTACTTATTAGACTACTATAGATATATATATTACCTTAAGGAGTAATAAACTTAGTTACTTATTTTATATAGGTTATAATTAGAATCCTATATGATCTTATCCCTAGCTACTATAAAGCCTTCCTTAATAATATCGCTATTAAAGGACTAACTTTATAATATAATAAAGAAGAGATCGAGTCTTATCTAGGGATTTATAGATTTATTTTAGAATATATATAGAATATTAATAAGGTCCTAGTTAATTTAAAGTTAGTAGAGTATATAGTAATAGTAGTTAAGTTATAATAAGCCTAGGAAGTAGTAATAATTATTAGCTATATTTATAGCACTAGTAGGCGTTATTTAGAGGAAGCGAAGATAGTTAAGATCTACGAATACGCTATTTATACTAATTTAATAGAGTTAAAGGCCTTCCCTAGGATTATAATATTCTATAGATCCTAGGTAAAGGACTACTCTATTATTATAAAGCTACTTATTAACTTACTTAAGAAGGATATCTTATTTAACTAGGAGGAGAAGTAATAAATAGCTAAAGATACTATAAAGATAATACTTATAAGGGCCCTAATCCTCGTTATTATAGATTATAGCTTTAAAAGAGGAGATATCTACCTTATAATTAATCCTAGTAATATAGGATAGGGTAGAGTCCTAGGATAACTTATTAATAACTAGTATATAGTCTCTTATTTTAAGAGTAATACTTAGTTAAGGCTAGAGCTATTATATAATACTAGGAGGAAGGAATTATATAGTATTCTAAAGGCTTTAAAGAGGGTATATAACTATTTATATAGATAATACTTTATTCTAGAGATAGATATTTAGATATTAGTTATATAACTTAATAAAGTAGCTATAGACCTCTTAGGGGTCTTTATTATTTATTAGATTATATAGATTTAAATATTTAACTTTAAAGTATGATATATTTATAGTATTTAGAATATAGTAGTAAATAGCTTATTATAAAAGCCCCCGGGACCTTCTAATACTATTAATAAAGAAGCTAAGGGGGAGATTAACTCTTAGATTAATTTATAGATCTTCTTTATAGATATAAAAGCTAGTTCCTTCTTTAATTAAGCTTAATATTATAGTAGTAAGTAATATAAAAAAGAGGTCCTAATAGGGAATATAGAGGTTATTAGTAATATAATAAATATCCTAGATATACTTCTTAATAGTTTGCAGACCTACTTAATATATTCTTAATAAATCGCTTACTATTTAATAATATAGAGGTACTATCTAGGAATTTAACTAATAAAGTATTATAGCTTTAAGGTTTAAGCGTTAGATTATTATATTTAAAATCACCTGCTCTTTACTAAACTAATAAATTAAAAGCTAATATTATAATAAGTTATTAATAATCCTAAGTAGTAGAAGAAGCTAATTATAAAAGCTTATAAAGAGAGTCCTTATTAAAATAGGTAAGCTATAGCTAGAAGACTATTCAATCGCTATATCTAAGCTAGTATATATATAGAGATTAGCAAATCCCTAAAAAGTTACCCTAATTACTAAAAGAAGAGAGCTTAATATATAGATAATATAAGGACCTATAGCTCCCTAAAGGGACTACTTTTTACTAGGATCTTATTAGATATATAGAGAGTAGGTAAGTAATACCTCGTTAAAATAAGGGATATACTAATAGGATAGCCTAAATCCTACTAGCTTAAGAGAGTAACTTTAATAGAGATTACTAAGTTTATCTAGGAAGAGATCGTTTATTACTATAGATTATATAGCAAACTTATTATTAATAGAGAGCTAGAGAATAAGGATACTATTATTAAATTTAATAAGAAATATAATAGAAGGAGGAAAGTAATATCTATATATAACCTAAGGGCTACTAGTATAGTTAAGACTAGTTATTAGCTAATTACTTATATATTATTAATATAAACCAGAGGATGGAGAGATATTAACCGTTAATTATACCTTCCCGCTGCCCTATTCATAAACTAATTAAGCGTTTATACTTTAACTAGCTTTAGCCCTTTCTATCTTTATATAGATTTAAACTTATTACTCCTATTAAGCCCTTAATACTAACTTAGAGGGTTCTTAATTAGGATTTAGTAATAATAAAGGAAGAGGAGGTTTAAATATATCTATAAGCCTTCTTATAACTTAATAGGGATAGAAAATAAGCTATAAAGATAATGAATAGTTAATATAAGAAAACTATAGAATATTATTATAGTTGATATAAGAGGACTATAAAGAAGGAGAGGCTAGAGGTAAGTAATTTAGTACTAGTATTTAATATTAAGGGTTCTATTAATAAGTTATCTATTAAAAGGCTTAGCTACTAATAGTAAGATCCCTTCTATATCCTATTATAAGCTCTAAACGCTCTATTATATTAATAAGTAATATCAATAAGTAAGAAGGTTATTAGAAAGATATTTAGTAGGAATTAACTTTATAAATTTATTTAAGCTCCTAAAGGGTATTAGGAATTAAGTAATTTAGATATTTATAGATCTAATTTAGAAAGAACCCTAATAAAAGTCTTCTTAGCGCTAGGGAATAAAGAGTATTATAATTATATACTTAAAAAAGAGGAGGAGGAACTTATAATACCTAGGGAAAGTAATTAAGGGAAAGAGGAGGATTTATTATAATTAGTAATATAATTAAAGTAATATTTAAAAGATTTAGAGAAAGCAATTAAAGCTTTAAAAGCTAGATAATAACTAATTATAAAGATTCCTAAGATAATAAGGGAGAAAGAAAATAAGTATATTAAGATAGAGGATCTAGGAGATATATAAGGTTTCTTTTATTATAACTTATTTTTATTAATAATTTATAAACCTATTCTTATTTTCCCTTCCTTTTATCTCTTAGGTTTAAAGTTTAAGATTCTAGGATAATATTCCTAAACTATAGGGATACGGGTAAGAGATTATATTAGTAACTCCCTACTTACTTAAGTATACCTCCTTATTACTATTTAATATAATAATAACTTAGATAATTTTAATATCTATTAGTAGTTATAATAAGGTTATTAAGCCTAGGAAAGTATAAGATCCTTAACCTTCTAGTAATAATACTAAAGCCCCCCCCCTCTTACTAAATAAATATAAGATTAATAACCTATAGATAAGAGAGAACAAGAGAAAGGGAAAGAGGTTATTAAAATCATAGTTATTAACCCCTAGGGGGGGATATTAGTAGACCCTTCTTACCCCCCCCCCCTTTTTCCTAGGAAAGATTATTACTAATATTAGATTACTTATTACTAAAGAGAAAGAGAAGGATACTTATAAAAGGGATTATATTAAATTTATACCTAGATATACTTTAACTTTAGCTTTATAGACCTATTTAGATATTATTCGCCTCGATTTCTTATTAAAACCTAACTAGCTTCTTATTCTCCTTTTGCTTTTACCCCCCCCCTATATTATATAAATATATCTAAAAATCCTATTTTCCTACCTTAATTTATAATATAAAGCCCTAAGTAGTTTATAAATTCTATAAGGTTAAGCTCTAGAGGTCGCTTTATTATAAAAAGATAATAAGAGTATATAAACCTAGCTTTAGGGTAATATTCCTAGGCTTCTTAATAGTATTTATTATAAAGGAGCGAGAAGGTAAACTTAGCTATAGCTATAACTATAATACTTACTAGGATTCGGGACTATTAGATCTCCTTAATACTATTAAGCTCTCTACTCCTCCTTACCTTATTATTATACTTAATTCTATACCTATAGCGTTTATAAATACTTAGATTATTATATAAGTAACTCTCTTAGGTTTTATAGAAGAAGTAGTTAGTATAAGGAGTACTTAGTATAGAGATATATTTAAAGTATAGTTTATAGATATAAATACTAGTCGCAGGGTTCCTAGTAGTATAAGCCTGCTCTTTATAGTAGATATAGGGTATTATATTATAACTACCTTAGGATTAAATAAATAAACTATATATAGCTACTATATACTAAAAGACCTTTATCTCCTATAATCTAGTGAGGAATATAATAGAAGTATAGATAAAGACTTATTAGCGGAATTCTCTAGGCCCCTTAGTTACCCTAAATATTTATTTAAAGTCCTATTTACTAAGATAGGCCTTCTAGAAAGCTAGCTTTATTACCTTAGTAATCTTATTAGAGAATATCTATAATATAAAGGCTACCTCTAAGTATTTATTACTAGGGATATTAGGTTAGAGCTAAATAAAGCTTATAGCTACCTAAGAATTATAATTATTAGCTAGAGGGTATAGGGATAATAAAAAGAAGGGAAGGAATACCTAAAGTTAGTTATTAGAGTACTAGATAAAAAAAGGTATATTATTTTTCTTTATTTTAAGTATAGGGATATTAGAACTAAGGACCTAAAGGGTTACTACTAATAAGAGATAATAAGAGCGAGGTTAATTAGTATTTTTAATACCTAAGATAAGGAAGTTATAGTTAGCTATAATAGGAAGATATAATTTATAACTATAAGAAAAAAAGTATAAAGGGGTTAAATAAAGATTAAGGTAGCTAGGTAAAGGTAGTTATTATAGGAGGAGAAGTTAATAATATAGGATAGAGGAGGATATTAATTTAATTTATAACTAGGCTGCTTATTTTAATAGCTATTACTAACTATTATTTCCTTTATTCTTTCCCTATATATACCTACCCGAATTTACTATTCTATTTATTATAGGTTCTTATCCTAAGTTCGTTTTACTTTATTAAGGCTAAGGAGGGTAAGGGAGGAGAGTTAATTATTCCTTCTATAAGCTATTAACAAATTACTATATTATTAGAATAATTAGTAAATATAAAAATATACTCTTTACCCCCTTAAGCCCTTTAGTTTCTCTCTCTCCTATATATATATAGTATTTACTTTTAAGCTTAATTTATCTACTAACTATATAATATTAACTATTATACTCTAGCTCCTCTTTTTCTTCAAATATTACTTCTATTTAGCTCTTTAATTTATAAATTACTTATACTTTCCCCTTATTAACTTTTCTCCTAGTATATTATAATAAAGAAAGTTATTCTTTATAATAATAAAGCGTTAGATATATTAATCTAGAAGTTAAGGTCTTTAAGCCTTCTTATTCTTAAAACTAGACTTTTAATAGAGCTTATATCTAATAAACTAAGTATAAGTAGGTTTTTAGTATAGGGATAAAATAATAGAGATATCCTAGGCTTTAGATGTCCTAATAAGCTTAGTTACTAGCCTTAGCTAATTAAATATAGTATATATCCTCTGCCTAGGAAGGATAATATCCCTAGATAGATAGACCACTTTAATATATATAAGAATACCGAAGGAATATCTTAAAAGATTCTATAATAATCTTATAAGGTTTATACAAACCTTAATAAATAACTATAGTATATATAGTTATATACCCATATAATATCTCTTTAATAATACTTTAATAACTATAAAACATAAAGTAATAACTATAAAGGTATTTCCTTCATGGAATAAATACTTTAAGAATCTATGTAAATTCTAATAATAGCAATAACCTTATATATATATATATATTTATAATCCTTAGCTTTATAGCTATAAATATACAGAAGTTACGCACGGACCACAAAGTGATCCGAGCGCGATTTCTGCTTAATAAGCTACTGCTTTGCAGTTACGTTTCAGAATATCTTACCCCTCACTTCGTGAGGGCAGGATTTGTAACTTTGAAACAACATCAACAATAATATCAATGATAACATCATTAATACTATTAATTAATTCCAAGGAAAATACCTCCTTATGCTTAAATCTATCAGCTTTCATCACCATATTACTCAGCCTATTAATATTCATTATTCAGGCTGTTTTACCGCCCCTTTTGCTACCTATATACCTATTCTTACAATATAGTATTAAAATTCATCCTTATTAAGCGTTAGAATAAGACCTTAGAAGTAGTAGAGAAAACGATTCGCCCTTCGTACTTATAGTAAGTTATAGCTAGTATATTTAATACTATTAATATACTTAAATTAGTAACTCTAATATATACTAAGGATATCTTAGTAGTTACTTATTACCTTACGAGGCCTACTAAGCCTAGCTAACTACTCTACTATAAGATAGTTAGAGGTATAGAAGATAATTTTAAAGATAGAGATATAAGGGATATTATAATTACTTAAATTAAAGCTAGGTCCCCTAATATATTCTATATTTATCTATAAGTACGTAAGTCTATTAAAGTAGTTATTATAGGTCTATTAATCGACTTATAAGACGGAAGAAACTAGTTTTATAATAATTAGCAGTTAAGGAGAGGAGCTAAAAGATAACTATTAACTCTCATACTTATTACTAGAAGCTTTTTACTAAGATATAAAGCTAAGGAAGTTTTAATAAGATAGTTATATCTAATAGAACTTTAATATATAAACCTTTTACTATAAGCCTCTAGTCTCTACTTTATTAATTAGCTTAGGTCTTTTATATAAATTAGAAGTCTAATACCTCTAAAGTAGCCTATTAAGATAAGGTATTAAGCTTAGATTAATTATTTATTAATAGCTTTTACTAATAAAGTACCTCTTAAAGGATATTAAGTCTAATTAAGAGTAGATAGACTTCTATATAATTAATGTTTTAAATTAAGAGATAAAGATACTAGGAAAAGGATAGCTTAAGAATATATTAAATATTATATAGCTAAGTATACCCCTTAATTTATAGACCTAGAGGTTTCCTCTCTAGATAGGATAGATATTAACCTACTAGTATCTAAGGATACTAATTTATAAACTAATTTAATAGTTCTTATTAATTTAAAAGAGTTAGATAGAGAGAAGGGATTATTAAAGGAACTAAATATCTAGAATATAAAAAGAAGGAATAACTATAAGAAGTAGAAGAGGGATTATAACTTATAATAACTAGCTAACTTTATAAAATACCTTAACTACTATAGGTCTATAAAACTATTTATATTACCCTACTTAGCCCCTACTACCCTAAGAGATATTATATTTAACCCTATTAATACCTTAGTAGTATTTAATATTATAAGACCTAAAGGGAACCCTATACTAAATAAAGATAAGCCCGTACTAGTAGTCCTATAGTATATATAATAGAACTAAGAATCTATAAATTACTTAATAACCTAGTATAGAAGAGGGTTATCTATTATAACTTTAGCTTAGGTAGAATATCTATTAGACTTTTATAATATATAAGGGAAGCTAATAAGATAAGAGGAGTTAGATAACTTAGAGGTTATAGCCCTTTTTATATTTATAATTAAGGGCTACCCTCGTAGTATTTATACCCTAATCTATAAACTAGTATAATAACCTAGGAAAGAGATTAATAAGGCCTTTATAAAGCTTAAAAGAGTAGAGGCGAAGAATCTTTAGGATACTACTAGGGCTTTCTTTCTACTAAACTATAGTAATTATTACTAGGCTATAATCTTTATAAATAGGTTAACTAGCTATTACTTCTATTATATCTCTATATAGGACTAGAATAGTAATTAGCGCATTATCGAGGTAATATAGGATCTTAATATATAGTATTATAAGATAGGAGCCCCTTAATAACTCTAAAAGCTCCTATTAATTAATACCTATATAGTTAATTTAGTTTAATAAAGGGATAGATTTATATATAGCCTCTAGTATATTAAATAGGCTAGAGCTCTAGTTTAAGAAGGATTACTATCTCTATATTTTAGTAGTATAACCTTAAGCTATAGCGTATTATTCTCTAACTTTAAAATCCCCTTAGTTACCTAATATATATCTATAATTACTCTAGAGTTCTATAGCTTAACTATTAATAGTAGTAAAGCTCTATAAGATACCTTATTAAACTAAGAAGACTTTTAAAAAGCACCTTTCTTTCTTTTATACCCTCCTACTCCCTTACTTATAGATAGTAATATAATTAACTTTAGAAATAATAATAATATTATACTATCTCCTATAGTAGATATTCCTCGACTTATTTATAGATTATTAGTATTATCTAGATCCTCTTTATTTAAAATACTAAATAATAAGCTTAAATAACTTAGATATTAGCTTTAGTTATAGGTTTTATAGATACTAAGTCGTAGTATAACTATTAAGCTATACTTAAGAACTATACTTATAAATATACTATTATATCCTAAGTAACCTAATCCTTTAAATAAGTATAACTATAGTTATATAGACTATATCTAGTAGAGAGTTAACTAGTAGGATTAGATTAAATAGAACACGCCTAAGGGAGTATACTATTATAACTTCTTATACTTAATATAATAAGGTAGGTAGTTTTAGCTATACTAAGGATTAGAGTAGGATAAGGAGTATAATAAAGAAGAAGAGGTAATAAGGCTATTATTAAGATATAACCTATAGTAAAAGATAGTTAAACCTAAGGGACCTTCTTAATAATAAGATCGCCTACCTAGAAGATATTATTAATAGAATAAATCTATAAATAGAGTTTATTTACTATTTCTATAATATAGTTTTATTTATTTTTAAATCTCTCTTTTATAATATTATAAAGAGTTTTAAGGGAATAATTAGGATAGGATAAGATAGACTTACCTATATAGCTTTTAAAAAACTCCCTTAGTATATAAACCTATTATAAGAAGACTATAGAGTAGAGCGTAGAGGAGAGGAGCGTAGCGGACTTTAATATTAGATATATATTATTATAATTAGTACCTTAATAATCCTATACCTCGTTTTTTAGTATTTTCTTAGCGACTCCGTACCTAATTTAAATAATCTCTTTTAATTAGATCTGCGAATTATTCTATATATCTTTTAAGCCTACTTTTAATATTCTCACCTGATTATAAGTAGAGTTATATTATTTGTTGTCTTTTATAGTTCCTACTAGTTCTAGCCCTTTCTAATACCTATAGGGGTATTATATATAATCCCTATTATTATCTCGCTTTATTATAGAGTTTTTAATAGGGGTAGGTTTAAGCACGCCTACTAATATAGTAAATATACCTATAAGGGCGCTAGGCTACTTTAACTACTAAGTAATAAGGGTGCTTAATATTAAAGCTATTTTAATAAGGGGGCGTAGCTTCGCGCTAGTCTACTTAGTTATAATAACCTTAATAAGGGCGTTATAAGCCTATATAGGCGCTATCTACTTATTAACTACCTCGAGGAAGCGCTTAGTTATAATAACCCCTTAGATTTTAAGGATTTTAAGTAACCTCGCGCGCTAATATATAGTATATTATTACTAATACTAGGTATATAGCGATATAGAGGCGTTCGCTTACTCTAGAATATAAAGGTATTTATCTTAAATAGTAGTAATTATAGCGAGGTCTATAAAGGTAATTAACTACTTAAGCGCTTATATAAGGGATTAAAGGGAGGTATTCTTAATAGCTACGAGGTTATTCTAAATAACTATAAGTAATAAGGGGTTAATAGTATAATATATAAAGTTCTAGATATTATAATAGCTACTAAGGAGGGACTTTTAGGTTTCCTTAGTAATATTATAATTAGTTATATATATAGCGTGCTTATTATAAATATTATTAATTATAAGAGGTAGTAGAGGTAGAGGCTCTATTATTTAGGTTTTAATATATATAGCGCTACGTAGCCTATTTATTATATTTATAAATATAGGTCTTATAAGCTTCCTTATTACGCTATATAATAAGTTTATTAATTATTAGAGGGCGCGCTATATAGCGTATAAGGTTAGGTACGGGTTAACTACTTAGGTTAATATAATCCTATATACCTACTTAGAGGGTATAGAAGCAAAGCTATAAATACTAAGCAGGCTAGTTATATAGCTTAGAGAGATAGTAAGTATATATATATAGCTAGGTAGTAGAAGGGTTAGGTAGAAATACTATATCAATAATAAAGAGGGGTTAAATAGAGGGCTAAGAGGAGGGCTAAAAGGAGGGAGTTAAAAGGAGCGCTTAAAGCTATTATAGCATATTAGGGGTTATATAGGAGAGGTATATTATAAGCGAAGTTAAATTAGCTAAGAGCTAGGCTTATAATTATTATAATAGCTATAGGCGCTTAAGGGGTAGGTTATTATAAAGAAGGGTATATAGGACGAAGTCTATAACGAAGAAGTATATATATAGGTATCTATATATAGGAAGAAGTCTCTCTAAATAGGGGCATGCGGATCGAAGGGATATATATACCCGCTCCGGAACGGGTGGGACCACACGTGACTACGCAGGTAGGCCCTATCCCGCACGATAGCCACGGGTGGCCGAAGCTGGGCCCGCTCCGTGGCTCCAGGAATGAGAGGCGGCAGAATTTCATTCCTCCGAGGAAACAGAAAAACGCTATATTCTCCATTCAGTTCACGTGTCAAAAATAATGTAGCCTGCCAGGAGCATTGAATTTCCCACGATAAGGATGGGGCTAAGCCAGGACACCCTTTGCAGAAACCGAGAAGTCGGCTGGATTCTTCTGGTGCCTTTCGCCACCCCGCAATGTTAAGTCGGCTGAAGGCAGCGAGATTCTTTTTCCGACCGGAAGACTTATGATGAAGTGAAACGTGCCTAGATCGTCCCAAAGGCTTTAGCTCCCAATGAGACTGCATAGTGATGGGATGATAGAACAATAACCTTGAATGGACTGCATGCTATTCGAGAGACGCCCCTGGCTCAACAGCTTATAGTGATCAACAAGCGGGCCTCTCATTCAAGGGTTCAACTGGGCAGCAATGCACCGTTTCATTGATGAAGAAGCAGAACACGCCCAGAATTGTTGCACGGAGCCGAGAGATTGCTGTGCCACCGACAAAGCGTGTCGGAAAGGCGCCCCGAGCCCATTAGCGCTTTGGATGACGTCTGAGCCAATTGGCAGCTATGCCCATTCGAGGCCGATGCGTATGAAGCTGGTGCCATTCCCAGAGGTCCATGTGCTGTAGGAGCGAGTCAAGCGTAGGGCCGGATTGTGGGGGTTGAGCGAGAATTGCATGTCTGCTTTCGCAGATTAAGCTTTGGTTATCCCCAAATCGGTACCCAGGTACGCGGGAAGCAGCCAGATGCGCGGGTTCCAAAAGGGCCTTGTAGGTGCCCTGCGCCATCAGTTCCAGCGGAGTGCAGCGAGATGTGGGCTACTGGGCTGACCTGCTGCGGACGCTGGTGTCTCGTTAAGTTTTTGCAAGATTGACGGGAAGCTTGATACGCAAAGAGAACCGGGATTTTAATCCACTTCTTTTTTCTGGGCGAGAATGCTTGTTCAATGGCGCCAACTTATCATGGTCAAATTGCACCAGAATCTCGAATACTCGAGTGGACTTCGCAAGATTCCCAGGCCAGTAAGAAAAAAAGTTTCAATCTGAGCGTGTGTGCCCGAGAGCCGACAACTTGCAACGCCAAGACGGCCGGATGCCAACCAGAAACAATTGCTGATGTCGTCCAGAAGGCAGTCCGGTAGCCTGTCTATATGCGTGGCAGGAACCAACGGATTAGAGATTCCGTTTTAAGAGATAACTATAGAGGGCTTATATTAAGTATATTTAGCTTAGCTTAGTATTAGAGTAGAACTTAGAGGAATTAACCCTACTTATATATAACTATATCTACTCTAACTAAGAGGCTTCTCTTAGCTCTTACTCTAAGGTATTATTAAAATCTATTAAGTTCTATATATTATAAGTATTTAAGAAGCAAAAGACCTTTATTATAATATTTTTAAGCTATTATAACTTAGTAATAAGCTATTATAAGTATTACTATAGTATTTATATAGATCTTTAATAATATCTTATCCCTATATAATCTTCTTTATTTACTTCCTTTTTATTAATAACTAATTATATAAGCCTATAAGTATTAATAGAAACTAATACTAAGCTTAAATTATTATTATAAGATATTATATATTAAAACTAGTACCTCTAGAGAGGTCTAATACTATTAGCTATCTAATTAATATTAAGGAAGCTAATATTATAAATAACTAATATAAACTAACTATACTATAGATTAATACTTTAATTATAATTAACTCTTTTATAATAACTAGAGAATAGTTTAATATACTTATAACTAAATAACTATTCCTCTCTTATAAATTTCTAAATACTTATAAGTAGTATTTAACTTTACCTATATAGCTATATTAGAGTTCTAAATAGCTATTTAACTCTAATATTAATATGGATAAGCTAATAGTATAGCTAAAGGCTTACTATCTTAAGAATAGCTTAGCTAAAGTAGATTAATAGATAACTAAGAACCTAACTACTATATTATCTATAACCCCTCTTAATAATAAGTATTTTAATAAGATTACTAACCTTACCCTTCCTATATTAACTTATAATATATCTAATAGTTTTATAGCTATATTAAGATAGCTAATATAATTATAGTAGGATTTTGAGAAGGTTAGGTATAAACCTAGAAGACTTCCTATCTCTTAAGTCTTTAGAATAATTAATATATAATATAAAGAAGTAGTAGTAATATACCTTAATAGTATCCTATATCTAGTTAATATTATTAAAAAAGCCTTAGATAACGCTACTAATCGTTCTGATTTAGCTATTATTAAGAGCTCCCTAAAGGAGTAATTCCTATCCTAGGTAGTAGACCTAGAAACTAATAGTAATAATATTAAATAATAAAGTAGAAAGATAACGAGGCGTTACTAGCTTATTATAACTAAGCCCTATCCCTTCTATATTAAGCTAGCTATAAGGATATAGGTAAGTAAGTAATACGTGTAAGACCTAAGGAGACTATTCTAGTTAGTATTATTTATTGATTTATATAAGGACTAAAGAATACTAGCTTTTACTAATAGGTATTAAGTATATTAGTAATAATATTAAGTAGCTTAAAGTCTACTTATTATATTATCTAAGATATCTACTAGATATTAGAAGAATAGAAGCTAAAGAATAATATAAAGCTAAATAACTCCGTTCTTAGATCTTAGAAGACTTAGTGGCTTAATAGAACCCTAACTAAGGTATAGACTAGATTTTAGCTTAATAGCTAGCTTATATATATTTAAATTATCTAATATAAGCTAGTAGTTACTATTCTATATATCTAGTTATAATAGTTCTATACCTATATATTCTACCTTATAACTTTCTAGTAGTTCCTACTTATCGCTATAATAGATATTAATCGCACTTATATAATAGGAATTATACATAAAGCTATTAATAGCTGCTTAATAGTAATTAGTAGTAAGGATATAATAATCCTAGACCCCCTCCTTATAACCTATATAATAATACTAACTACTCTTAGAACTAGTAAGAACCCTACTAGCCCTAGAACTATAGAGCCTATTAGGGAGGTTATAATATAAGAATTAACTTTAGCTAGAAAGATAATAATCTCCTTAAGTTACTAGATTAGAGAAAGTCTACTAATCTATATATAAATAGTTTAAAACTATTATAAAATAGGGAAGTTTATTATATTACTTATAGCTAGATTACATATTAATATCCTGATTACTTAGAATTACCCCTAAAGTATTTATTACTATAAGAGTAAGCTATTATAAAGGCTTTAATATTCCCTTATAACTATAGTTTTATAGGAGGTATTTAATTACTAAAGGGTATTATAGAGGTTTATTTTATATAGTTACACTTCTTTTATAAGTTTAGTAGTAAAACTACCCCTATTATAACCCTAGATAACTCTACTTATAACCTATAGGACTATATTAATATTATTATTAGAGGTTATTACTATACGTTTATACTACTAGAAGATATAATAGACCTAGTAACTCTATTAACTAATTAAGAGGAATCTTATATTTAAGAAGAGGTTAAGTCCTTAGGTATTATAGGTTTATCTACCTAGGTAGCGTTAGTTCTAAGAACTATATATAATAAATCTCTAAAGCTAAATAAGAGAGTATTAAAGATTAATATAATAATAGCTTAAGCTACCTTATCTAATTCTTAGAAGAAATAGATAGAAATAATATTATAATACCTAGCTAGCTATATCTAATAAGTTATAAAAGTAACTAAACTAACTAAAGAGAAAGCTATATAATAAGCTAGAGTTATAAGAATTCCTAGATCTAATTTATAAGAATATATTAGGATTAAAGATATTATAGATACTAAGATAGAGGGCTCTAATCCTATTAAAAAATAGAGGCTACCCTAATAAACTAGGTTAGCTACTATAATAGCTTATAAGGGTAGGCCTCTTATTAATATTTAATACTTAGCTACTAGTATTTAGTTTAAGATTTTACTGGTTAACTTAATATAACTTAGTTTTAAATATTTAAAGATATTATAATCTCTATCCTAGGGGGTAGTGATATATAAGCCTAATTATATAAAGGGAAAAGAGAAGGTTACTACTAATTCTAATGTAGCTATTATAATAATAACTAAGAAGTCTATTATTATAAAAATAAATAATAACCTACGAGTAGATATTTAACTATTTTTAATGAACTACGAAGTAACCCGCCTATTCTAGCTAGAATAAATATTATTAATACCTACTACGTGTTGCTATTTACTAATAAGAGCTATATAAGCTAACTAAGGTTCTAAGATAAATATTATCTCCTTTAGACTTATTAAGGAATATAGGTTTACTTAATACCTACTTACTAGTATTAGTTTTAAAGGGTTAAGTATAGGAGCTACTAGTAGTTCTATATATAATATAACTTGCTTTATAGCTATTAAGGTAGTAACCTATAGTATTAAGCGCGAAATCTAAGTATATATTTATCGAGGAAACTTTAATTAGTCTATTCTATTACTATTAGATATCTATCGTTAGTAACGCTCTCTCTATTAGTTAGCGCAAGCCGTACTTACCAACCCCTACGGGGCCTAGGCCGCCTCTGCCTTTATAGTGCAGAGGACCTGCTCGAAGAAGGGCTACTCTATAGGGTATATAAAACCTACCTAGCTTCTATTACTAAGTCTACTTATTTAGCTATAATATAATAGCGAGTATCCCCTCTAGGGGTATTAAGGTAAGCCCTCTTAAGGGCTATACTAATAATATACTCTCTATATATAGCGGAGTAGTTAATAAAGGAACGGGTTTTATTAATTATATTAAGGCTAAACTATCTAGTAACCCCCTCTATATTATTTATACTAAAGGGTATACCTCGCTTAGGCTTAGTATATTTATATATAGGGTCTAGTGCTAATATAGTTAAGGATTTATTATAGGTTATAGGGATAACGATAAGGGAGAGGGAGAGGTATAAGGCCCTGCTTATAGCAGAGCTTCTTATGCTTCTAGCTATAAGAACCTCTTACGAAAGACCTCTTTAGTTAAGGAGTTACCTCTTATATAGTAGTATTTATAGTACCTTACTAGAAGGTTAACCTTTTAGGTTAAGGAGTTATCTTATATAGTAGCTTTTACCTTTAGTACCTTGCTAGAAGGTTAACCTTTTGGGTTAAGGAGTTATCTTATATAGTAGCTTTTACCTTATTAGAAGGTTTAGTAAGGGCGTTATTATAAGAGCCTTAGTAGCCCGTTTAGCTCTAATATAATTAGCCCTAGTATAGCGCGCGTCCGACTTTATATAGTAATATTTAGAGGGTTTGCTTATAAGTAGTAGGAATATATAAGGTTCCTATATTATTTTCCTTAACTAATAGAGGGTATAGGTTTAAATACCTATATAGTATTTCCCGAATTATACTTGCGAACTAGGTGAATTTGTTATAGTCTTTTTGCAAAGGGGCTGCGGCGTAATTCCGAACTTAATATAGTAGCATTTACCTTTAGTACCTTGCTAGAAGGTCGACCTTTTAGGTTAAGGAGTTATCTTATATAGTAGCTTTCGTAGTACCTTTAGCACCTTACTAGAAGGTCGACCTTTTAGGTTAAGGAGTTATCTTATATAATAGCTTTTATAGCACCTTGCTAGAAGGTTTAGCGAGGGCGTTGCTATAAGAGCCTTAGTAGCCCGTTTAGCTCTAATATAATTAGCCCTAGTGCGGCGCGCGTCCGACTTTATATAGTAATATTTAGAGGGTTTACTTATAAGTAGTAGGAATATATAGGGCTCCTATATTATTTTCCTTAACTAGTAGAGGGTATAAGTTAAAATACCTATATAGTATTTCCTAAATTATGCCTGCGAACTACTTAAATTTGTTATAGTCCTTTTGCGAAGGGGCTGCGGCGTAATTCCGAACTTAACTATTAGATATATCTTAGTTATATAATATATAAGTAATTATAGACCCTTAGGCTAGTAGAATATAGATTAGTAACGCTTACTATAGGGAACTAGTGGCCTCTGGCTACTGTATAGTGATTTTACCTGCTTAAGTGCAACAGACCTTCTAACTCCGCGCCTCCTAATAATACATAGCCTTCGGTCACGTGATTATAACTTTCCTAACTATAGCTACACTTATATATACCTATTAATAGCCTCATGATCTTTAACTTCATATTAATAATAACGTGGTTTTTAATTATTTAAACTATAAAACTATCGACTTTTCCTCTTATATACTACCCGCGCTGCTATTAAATACCGCCTCTATTACCGCTTCGTCCGCTAGAATAGCTATGCTATTATTAGTAACGCTCTCTCTATTCGGCGCAGGCTATACTTACTAACCCCTAAGGGGCCTAGGCTACCTCTGCCTTAATAGTACGGAGGACCTGCTTAAAGAAGGGCTACTCTATAGGATATATAATAACCTACCTAGCTTCTACTACTAAGTCTACTTACTTAGCTATAATATAATAATAAGTATCCCCTCTAGGGGTATTAATAAGAGCCCTCTTAAGGGCTATATTAATAATATACTCTCTATATATAATAAAGTAATTAAAAAAAGAGCGGGTTTTATTAATTATATTAATACTAAACTCTCTAGTAAGCTCTCGCGCGTTATTAGTATTAAAGGGTATACTTTATATAGGCTTAGCGTTTTTATATATAGGGTCTAGTGCTAATATAGTTAAGGGATAAGGAAGAGGGAGAGGTATAAGGCCCTGCTCGTAGTAATAGAGCTTCGTATACTTCTAGCTATAAGAACCTCTTAGGAAAGACCTCTTTAGTTAAGGAGTTACCTCTTATATAGTAGTATTTACTTTTAGTACCTTACTAGAAGGTTAACCTTTCAGGTTAAGAAGTTATCTTATATAGTAGCTTTTATAATACCTTATTAGAAGGTTTAGCAAGGGCGTTTCTAGGCCACGAGAGCTTTAGTAGCCTATTTAGCTCTAATATAATTAGCCCTAGTGCGGCGTATATCTGACTTTATATAGTAATATTTAGAGGGTTTACTTATAAGGAGTAGGAACGTATAGGGTTCCTATATTATTTTCCTTAACTAGTAGAGGGTATAGGTTAAAATACCTATATAGTATTTCCCGAATTATGCTTACGAACTAGGTGAATTTGTTATAGTCCTTTTGCGAAGGGGCTGCGGCGTAATTCCGAACTCAATAGGGAACTAGTTATTTAGATCTTAAGTCCCTAAATATAGATATTAATAAAGTAGAACTTAATTCTTACCCTTATAACTAATAATACTAATTTATTAGGATAAGACTAACTCCTAAATATTATAGAAGAGGTTAATTCTAATTCTATTAATACTATAGATATTTTAAGCGAGGCTAATTTAGATTTAGAAAACTAAGATATTAATAGTGACCTAGGTAAGTTATTAAAATATAACTAACTAACCTAATATCCTTAACTTTATTAGATATAGAATATAAAGTAGGAAGTTTATTATTATTAGTTAATAAACTAATAATAGATTTTAGACTTAGTTTTGTATATATATAAGATAGTAATATAGCCTAGTTAAAATAGCACGCCCCTTAATTAATAAAATCTAAGGGTATCTAAGAAAAGTATTGATTATTTTAAGTATTAAGTTCTATAATTAAGAAGTTAGATATTAGTAATGTATTACTATAACTTACTACGGCTCCTCTTTAAGATTCTACTAAGCTTATAAAAATAGTATTCCTAAGTAAATAATATATTAAGTAACTCTAGATTAACTATATAACCCTGATAATAGAGGTTAATAAGTAGTAGGATAAAGAAATAATATAATTCGGCCTAAATATATTAAGGGGCGTAGTAGATAAGATTAAATAGGTACTTTTTACTTATTATATTCTATTCTCTAGTTTCCTAGATAACTTCCTAGCTATAGACCTATATATATATATATCCCTTGCTTAAATAAAGGGGTAAAACTATAGAACTTAGGTTAAAAGAAGTATCAGAACCCTGATAAGAAATACTAAATAGACTAGTTAATCTAGGAAGGATATAATATAGGCTTATATAAATTAATAGTAGTAGCTAGTAGTGTAGTATAGCGTTAAAATAGGGTATATAACCCGTTTTAATATATAAGAATAATAGTCCTTAGGGTAAATACTGCTTTATAATTAATTATTAGAATATTAATAAGTAGATTCTAATATTACTAATCCTATTACTCCGCGAGATCTATAAGAACCTATTAAATCCTAAGACTTAGAGTATACCTACTAGTCTATTCCTATTTATCTAGATTATAAATATATTTATATATTTAACATACTAAAATACCTATAACTATAGCCTACCAGAATATAATAAGGCGCGAAGGTATTAGCTTATTAAATAACTAGATTTAGGAGGACCTTCCTAGGTCTTATTTGAAAACTAGAGGCTAAACTATCTTTATTAATCCTAATAAAAGCTAGTAAGATACCCCCTATAGATATCTATTTTAATAATATTTTTATAAAATCCTATTACTAGGATAATAAGTAGATATATATAAATTAATACCTATTACCTTAGTTTATATAGATATAAGTCTAACTATTAAGAAAGAAGATTAGCTTAGGAATAAGATTTCGTTATTACTATAGGTTAGGTATATAAAGCTACGGGCGCTATATTTATTAAGCCTAACTATATTACTAAGATCTAGGAATAGTTAGTACTTACTAACTAGACTAATATAAGGGTATTTATTACTATAACTAGGCCCTATAAATAGTAGATAAAGAACTATACGAAGGTAGTTCGCTCTTTATATTAGCTAACTAGCATAGTTCTATAGAAATAGGGATCCTTAGAAGCCTTATTATTCTAACTAACAAAGGAACTTATAGTAGGGGCTATTAGATTATATAGCTTAGATATTAGCTAACTAGTATAGTTATATTAAGATATATTAAAGTATACTAGAGGTTATATAATTATATAAAACTAATTAACTAGGTAAGTCCTAATCCTATATAATTCGTTTCTACTTATAAAGACTTAATATAACTATAGAACCTATAAGTATAGGCTATTAGTAATCGTGGAATTTTACTAATAATACTCTTATTTTCTTTAAATAGAGATGCTATTAACTATCTATACTAACTATAGACCCCTTACTTAGTTTTTAATATTAGCTTATTATAATAAGATCTATATATACTAGGTATTAGAACTAAGAATATTAAATATTAAAATTAAACATATCTAGGGCTAATAGAACGTAGCTACTAATATACTATTTAGAACGATCTTCCTATCTTATACTTATAATAATAATAACCTATAGGTATTTAGTTTTAAAATAGAAAATAGTTCCTAGGTATAGAAAGATAGAACTAGGAGCTATAAAAAACTACTAAAAGCCGCTCTAAAAATAAGCTAGATTAAGAATAATTAAATAGAATAGTAGAGCCCTTACTTATATATTATAGGGGAATAGGTACTAGGGAAGGGAAGTTAAATAACCCTATTATAGCGCTAATAAAGCACCTAGTAGTTACTAAAGTAGGATTATTAGAACTTATAGTGGGATAGGATGAGATGGACTTGTCTGCGAAGCTTTCGAAAAAGCCCCCTTAGCGCACGGGCCTAATTGCAGGAAGACTATGGAGTAGAGCGTAGAGGAGAGGAGCGCAGTAGACTTTAGTATCGTTTATAGATTATAATAACTAGTACCTTAATAATCCTATACCTCGCTTTCTAGTATTTTCTTAGTAAATCCGCGCCTAATTTAGATAATCTCTTTAGATTAGATCTGCGAATTATTTTATATATCTTTTAAGTCTACTTTTAATATTCTTACCTACTTATAGGTAGAGTTATATTATTTATTATCTTTCTAGTTCCTATCGGTTCTAGTCTTTTCTAATAGTTAGATATAGTTATTAGTTAGACGCTTAAGATATAACCTTAAGTCTAAATATTTATATAGCCTAAGGTAATAATAATATAAGAAAGTAGAGGGATAACCTATTGTATAGTAATATCTATAAATTCCTATTAAGTAGATATAAGGCTAATAATTACTAAACCTCATACTTCGTAAATTATTACTAATCTTACTTAATCTTAAATAGAACTCTATATAACCTATACTAGGGTATTTAATATACATACCTCGTCTATTTAGAGGTTATTAATATATATAAGGAAGCTTATAATAAAGCCAGCTATTATAAGCTAAATATAACGCGCTATTAGTTAATAAGCAAAGTTTTCTAGCTATAGATATTAACTAATATTATTAACTATATAAATAGCTATTAGCCTTATACTAGTATTAGACTATAAAAACTACTATATCTAAACTAAACTATATTAATCTTAGAACTATTATAAGTTATTAAAATTTACTACTTAGGCGTATTACTAATATTAGTAAGGGGTAATACATACCTACTAATTTAAATTAACTACTTAAGCTAATTCTATTAGAGTTAACTTATAAAAATAGCTATAGCTAGGCAAGTAATTATTTAGTTAGAAGTATAGATAGATACTATTAGTATACCGCCTTAAGTTATTTACTTAGATACTAGAGGAGTATTTATATTTATTAAGTTTAAAACTATAGTAAAAGCCTCTTAAGCTAAAGCTATACTAGCTCTAGCTAAGTCTTATAAATTAGTAAGTATAATTAAAACTTATATCTAATCAGTTATTAATCTTATTATAAAGCGGATTCTAAGCGGGAAATTCCCCCTAGAGGACTAGGACCTATATTATATAGAAGTACTTAGGGATATTAATAGATATTAGATACTAACTATAGGATACTTACTAATAGAGATCCTAATAGGATGAGAGATAATAGGTTTAGCTATTAAACTATAAAGCTATAATAATATTCCCTAACTAGAGGTACTAGCTAACGCTATAGTTACTTATATAGCTAGAATAGATTATAAGAGAAGAGTAGTAATAAGTATATAAGATATATAGAATGCTACCTAATTAGCTAAGTATAAATAATAATAGATAATCCTATTTAAGTATAGTAATTTAGTTATATTAGCTTAAGATAAGAAGCCCCTAAAGTTTAAACCTTATTATAGAAGCCTATTTATGATATAATTTTAGGTTAGTTAAGTTATATATTAGTTAGAATAGCTAGATAGAACTACTATACCTTATAATTAGTATTAGAACTAGTTAAAAGTATTTTCCCTATAAAAGGGATATCTATAATTAAATACTAATTTAATATTATAATTCTTATAACTATTAAGGTGATAATAAATAAGGCTTTAGAGATATTAAGGTTAGATAAGTTATACTTTCCTTATTAAAACTCCTTCTATAAGAAGTACTAATACTAAACGCGCTCAGCGCGGTTATCCCGCTCAAGGGTATCTAACGCGTTTAACGCGTTAAACCTACCTAAACGCGTTAACCCTTATAAAAGGGCTTATTACCTTTAAGGAAAAAACCTTCGAAATTTATAGTATTTTTTACTTATAATTTTTACTTACTTCGTGGACTATATTAATTAGTAGCACGACCTTAATAGTTAGCTATATCCCCTCGTAACTAAGGACATCCCTTGTAATTAAAGAAGGTACTTAACTATATAGATAGCTAACCCCGTTAAGTTTATACGAAGTAGTATTATAATAGTTAATACCTATAGGTATTATATAGTATTAAAAGCCTCTAAACTCCCCTATTCCCTTAACTAGGAAATATTAATAAGAGATATTAACCCTTTATTATTTCCCTTAACTAAGAGATATCCTTAAGAGATATTAAACCTTAAAGATTTCCTTAACTAAGGAACGTCCTACTAAGATAATAAACCTCTAATAATTATACCCTATAAGCTACTTTCTAATTATAAGGTTAAAAAAGGTCTTAAGTCTAACCTTCTAGAACTTATTAACTATTTAATTATTATAAACTTTATAATAGCGCTTAAGTAATACCTAGATAAGTTTTATGCGCTATTTACCCCGACTAAGTATACCTTTCTTAGGTTAATAATAAAGGTAAGTATTATAGCTATTACTTATAAGAACTTTAAATAACGCTTAGTAAACTGCTATAGATATATTTAAAAGTTAATACTTTATAAGGAAGCGTATAAGACCGCTCGATATATTTAAAGTAAGGTCCTATAAGCATAGATAACTAACTTATAACTATTTACTAATACTATTAGGTAATAGTATTGCCTTAATCTCCCTTATTATAATTAATATATTAAAATAGAGACTAAATAAGGCTAGACTCTAGACCTAATACTCCCTTTTAAAGAAAGAAAAGAGAGGGGAGGCTATAAGACCCTAAGAGCTAAAGCTATAGATAAGCTAGATATCCTAAAACCTATATCTAAACTTAATATAATAATAATCCCTAAAGCTTTCTTAATACTCCTATTAACTCTAGAGGAATATTATAAGTTTAAATAAAGTTTTATAAATAGCTTATAACTCCTACCTCTTAAACTTATATTAAAGGATATAACTACTATATTAATACTAGAGCTAAGCTTAAATACTTTTTATATATTATTTAAAGAAAGTAAAGATATATTAAGTACTTTATTCCTAACCTAAGGAAAAGGAATAAGTAGCCCTCCTATACCTAAGCTAAGTAACCTATAGAGTTACCCTAGTACTTATAGCTAGGGTAAGTAATATAATAAGATAGGCGCCTAGGAACTAGAAGCTAGTTTATTAAACCTTAATAAAAATAAAGGATATAATTAGGATATTAAACGTATAGAGAATACTCCTCTACTATTACTACTACTTATACTACCTAGAGATCCTAGTAATAGAGGTAATAATAGTAACCCTAAGGGTTAAAATAATAAAGGAGGTAGCCCTAGTTATAGTAATAGTAATAGCTAAGGCGATTAACGCCCTTAACTACTAGCTAGGCTAAGAAATATTATTAAACTATTATCTAACCCTAATAAGTTTTTAATTAGCTATAACTTTCTTATATTCCTTCTCTCTATAAATTAAGAAGGGGTAGTATAGGTAATAGCTAGAATACTAGCTATAGAACCTAGGTATAGTACTCCTCGATTTAAGACTAATATAATTAGGTTATTTAATCCGCCTCTATATAATAATAAAGTTAAAGATATACGCATTAATAGTAATTTAAGGACTATCTACTAAAATATATATTATTTTATTAATATAATTAATAGCTATGTTGAGTTAGATAATAGGAACCTAGCTATAGCTACCCTTAACCTATATTAAGCTTGGAATTACGCTGCAGCCCCTTCGCAAAAAGACTATAACAAATTCACCTAGTTCGCAGGTATAATTCGGGAAACACTATATAGGTATTTTAACCTATACCCTCTACTAGTTAAGGAAAATAATATAGGAACCCTATACGTTCCTACTACTTATAAGTAAACCCTCTGAATATTATAAAGTTAGATGCGCGCCGCACTAGGGCTAATTATATCGGAGCTAAACGGGCTACTAAGGCTCTTATAGTAACGCCCTCGCTAAACCTTCTAGTAAGGTGTTATAAAAGCTACTATATAAGATAACTCCTTAACCTAAAAGGTCGACCTTCTAGTAAGGTATTAAAAGTGCTACGAATACTACTATATAAGAGGTAACTCCTTAACTAGAGAGGTCTTTCCTAAGAGGTTCTTATAGCTAGAAGTATAAGAAGCTCTATTACTACGAGCAGGGCCTTATACCTCTCCCTTATCCTTATCCTTATCCCTTAACTATATTAGTACTAGACCCCGTATATAAATATACTAAGCCTAAGCGAGGCACGCCTTTTAATATAAATAATATAGAGGGGATTGCTAGAGAGTTTAGCTTTAATATAATTAATAAAACCCGCTCCTTTATTAACTACTCCGCTATATATAGAGAGCATATTATTAGTATAGCCCTTAAGAGGGCTTACTTTAATACCCTAATAGGGGACTCTATAAGGCGCGATAGTATTAGAGCTAAGTAAGTAAACTTAGTAGTAGAAGTTTAGTAGGTCGTTATATACCCTATAGAGTAGCCCTTCTTCGAGCAGGTCCTCTATATTACTAAGGCAGAGGTAGCCTAGGTAGCCTAGGCCTATTAGGGGAACGTCGGTAAGTATAGCTTGCGCTAAATAGAGAGAGCGTTACTAACAATAGCATAGCTACTGCGAAGGCGTTAGCTAACCCGATTAAATAAGAGGACTAGCGGACGAAGCGGTAATAGAGGCGGTATTAGCAGCGTAGGTAGTGCGCGAGAGGAAAAGTCGATAGTTTTATAGTCTATTAAATAATTAAAAACCACGTTGTTATCGATATGAAGTTAAAGATCGTGAGGCTATAGGCACGTATAAGTATAGCTATAGTTAGGAGAGGTAGTTAGTAATTACGATCACGTGACCGAAGGCTGTGTATTATTAGGAGGCGCGGAGTTAGAAGGTCTATTGCACTTAAGCAGGTAAAATCACTATGCAGTGGCTAGAGGCTACCCTTAACCTATATTAAACCTTACTAAGGTATACCTCAGACTAGTACTATATTAATCTAATATTTAATAAGAAGGTAGAACTTAAGGACCCTAACTATAGGCTAGACTATTAGAAAGAGTTATTATATAAATATTTTTATTTACTATATAAAATCGCTAAAGTATATTTAATTAAGGAGAGGTATACTCTATACGATATATATAATTAATATAATATTTAATACTAGATAACTAAGGTTACTTAACTATATAAGGATACTAAAGAGAGCGAAACTAAGGTATTAATTATTACTTATAATAAGATAGATATAGAACTAGTTATTAGTATTCCTTAGCTAACTAGTAATATAAACTACGATAAGTTTATTATCAGCTTATAGAAGATAGTCCCTAGCTAGTATTAAATAGTTACTAAAGGATCCTAGCGATTATTAGTCTAACCCTCTACTAAGGCGACTTATATAGGAACCTCTGCGATATAATTATTACTAAAAGAGACCTTAGAAGTAGGCTATACTATAGCTAATCGTTACCTATACTATATAAACCCGAAAGGGACTATATCTAGCCTATTACTATTAAGACTTATAAAGCAAGCTACTAATATAGCTATCGAACCCTTATTATCTACTTATAAGGAGATTTAGTTTAACTAGTAACGAAGGCCTAAATACTAATATAAATAGCCTAGTTAATATATTTAGCGTCCTTAACCGCCTAGTTACCCTTTAGCCTATATAACTAAGGGTAATAGTTATAAGTAAGTAGAAGAGGAAGTATATACTTTATTAGATAAGGGCGACTTTAACTATATCTAGTATATTAAAGCTAGCGAGGATTTAGACTTATATAAAGAAGACTCGGTTATTAGTACTAATAACGAGGATAATTAAGAGCTATAGGAAGATAATCCCGAGTATATTAACCTAGTTACTTAACCTACTTATTACTACGAATACCCTCTAGGTTATATCCCTAGATATAAGGATAAGTACCCTATTTTTAATATTAACTCCTTTTAGAATTTGCTCCTTAAGGATCCTAGAATCTACCTATATAAAACCTGCTTTTATAACGCTAAGCTATATACTAACTTCGAAGGTATCTTCTTATATTAGACCCTTCTATCCCCTTAGCTAAATATAACGCTTATTAGTCCTATTAAGCTATAGTAATATATAGTTATATATTTATACCGCTATATATATACTAAAATTATTATCTAAGGCTATTATAATAAACTACTAATCGTAGTTTATATTAATACTAGCGTAGACTACTTAGTTATAAGCAAAGCCTATTTATAATAGTTCTATATCCTCTTAAGAGAACCTAAGGTATTTAAGCTCTAAGGCGTAGGAAGCCTTAAGACTATTACCTAAGTAACCTTTATAATTCTTATATAAGGATAATAACCTAATAAATATATAATAACTATTAAGCTCTATATAGGTATATAGCTTATCTTGTATTTAGATATTAGTCTACTTATAGGGTAAGACTTTAATATACCTAATAGGCTCGACGTTCTAAACTCAGAATTATATATCTAAATCGTATCCTATAATAATATTCAAATTCCCTCTTAGATCTATTTAAAAGTCCCTTTAAAAGTTTATAATATATATACTATAAGAAATTTAACTATTATATTATATAATCGCTCTACTATTTAAATTAAGATACTATTAGTAAAATAGAGTCCCTTCTATTTAGCCTAAAGCACGAAGGGTATATATATATATATATAGGTAATTCACTACTTATTCCTATTATTAATAACGCTCCTTACCTATTAAAGATTAAAAGAGGTACTAAGCTTAGAACTCTAGCGCCCTTTAAGTCTAATAGATACTTTAAACTAAAGACTTATAATTAACTATAAATAGCCTTTTTAATATTATTACACAAGGACCTAACGTATTACGCTATTTTTAGCCTTTCTAATTATAAGCTTATAATACTCGCTTAGCTACTAGAACTATTAGTCGATAAATAAGTAGAAATCTCTAACCTAACTAGTAAGGAAGTTAACTATAGCGCAACTAATAATAATATAACGCTAAATAGCGGAGATATCTATAAGGGAAATATTAACCTAAATAGTAAGATAGGTATAACTAAGCTTAAAAACTTACTAGTAATTATTACTAAGGAAGGTATATATATCTATAATTAAGATACTAAAGCTATATAACGCCTTAAAGAGGTTATCTTATAATACCCCGCTATCTAGAAGGACTAAGGACTAATTAACTTTCTAGAAGATTAATACCTTAAGGTCGAACTTATTAAAAGATAGTAGAATATAAATATTAGCTAATAACCTTATCCTATTAGTAAAGAAAATAAGAACCTTATTAATAAAACTTTAGATAAGCTCTATACTTAAAATTATATAAAATAAGGTAACTCTAGACCTATATTATTTAGAGCCCCTATATTCGCTATATAGCAAATTATAGATAGTAAGTATAAAGGTCGTATAGTTATAGACCTATATGCTCTTAATAAAGCTACTATCCCTAATATATACCCTATGCTATTATAATAAGACGTTATTAAATACCTTTATAATAAGCTATAGATTACTATAGTTAACGCTTAATCCTTCTTCTATTAGTTTCTTATTAAGAAGGAATATTAAGATCGATTTACTATAGTTAGCTACTAGGGATAAGAACGTTTAAAGGTAGCACTTATAAGATTCCGTAATTCACCTGCTTATACTTAATACGTTATAAATAGACTCCTATAACTATATAAGGAATATACCTATACGTTTATTAATAATATTATTATTACCTTAAAGAACCTTAATACCTACCTTAAGCACCTTAATATAATTCTTAAACTCTTTATAGATATTAGACTCTTACTTTTAGTAAAGAAGTTATTTATTAGATATCCTTCTATTAAGCTACTTAGCTTTACTATTAATACCTTTAGACTATTAAATACTTAAGACCGTGTTAATATTATTAAGAAAATTAAATACCCCTATAACCTCTACTAGCTTAAATACTAGATAGGTATAACTAGTTTCCTATAATATATAATACTATACTATAGTTATTATATTTAACCGCTCTAATAGTATAAAACTATATTACTTACCTAAACCTAAGCTTAAGGGAAGGATAAAGGCGCTATAAGAAAGCTCTTCTATTAAAAGATAAGTTTTAAACCTATACTAGAAGAAGTAGCTAGCTTTAATAATATTAAGGACGCCTTAATAATAGATAACGCCTTATTTTACTATAACCCTAATAAATAGTTATTTATATAGCTTACCTTATTAAAGGAATATAGATACTCTGCGCTAATCTTCTAGCTAGCTAACTACGTTGAATAGAAACCTTATAACTTAATTAAGTATACTAATATATACCTAATTACCTATATTAATAAGGCTCTTAACTAAGCTAAATAGAAGTATTAGCTTACTAAACTCAAGGTAGCTTACTTAGTATAAGTAGTAAAGAAGTATTAGCTAATACTATATTTATCTAGATAAAACCCTATAATAGTACTTACTAATTATTTAGTAACATATAATATTATTAAATAAATATCGCTATAGTTAGAGGATAAGACGAGGTCTAACTTACGACTTACGTTATTATTAGAATATCTAAGCTAGTTCTCCCTAGTATATTATTATATCCCTAGAATATTAAATATTATAATAGACGTATTATTATACCTACTTATAATAGAAATCCCTATTAAAGACGTTAGGGAACTTAATAAGATATAAGATAATATACTAATAAGTATTAACTTTATAATAAAAGTATCTCTTAATAATAACTTTAAGGCTAAACTTATCTAATCGTATACTAAAAAGGGCTAGAACCAATAGGAACTAGAAAGACAACAAATAACATAGCTCTACCCACAAACGGGTAAGAATATTAGGAGTAGGCTTAAAAGATATATAGAATAATTCGCAGATCTAATTAAAAGAGATTATCTCCCTTAGGCGCTAATTTACTAAGAAATTACTAAAAAACGAGGTATAGGGTTATTAAGGTACTAATAGTAATAATAATTATCCTCCCCTCTCTACTACGCTCCTCTCCTCTACGCTCTACTCTATAGTCTCCCTATAATAGGTTTATATACTAAGGGAGTTTTCTAAAAGTTATATAGCTAAGTCTATCCTATCTTATCCTAATTATCCCCTTAAGACTTTTTATAATATTATAAAAAAGAGTTTTAAAAAAATAAATAAAACTACTTTATAGAAATAGTAAATAAACTCTATTTATAGATCTAATTTATTAATAACGTCTTCTAGGCGGGCGATCTTATTATTAAGAAGGTCCTTTAGGTTTAACTATCTTCTACTATAAGTTATATCTTAATAATAGCTTTATTACCTCTTCCTTTTTATTATACTCCTTATCTTACTTTAATCCTTAGTATAGCTAAAACTACTTACCCTATTATACTAAGCGCGAGAAGTTATAATAGTATACTCCCTTAGGCGTATTCTACTCGATCTAATTCTATTAGTTAACCCTCTACTAGATATAGTCTATATAGCTATAGTTATACTTATTTAAAGGACTAAGCCTCTTAAGATATAATAGTATATCTATAAGTATAATTCTTAGGCGCGGCTTAATAGTTATACTACGACTTAGCGTCTATAAGACCTATAACTAAAGCTAATATCTAAGATATTTAAGCTTATTATCTAGTATTTTAAATAAAGTAGACCTAGATAATATTAA